>CM074743.1:527328-569828 GCA_037367245.1 Phrynocephalus guinanensis
CCTGCCGCCGCCGCCGCCGCCGCCGCCCAGCATTTCCCTCGGCCCGAGTCCACGTGAGCGCCCCTCCTTCGCGCCCGCGCGGGGCAGGCTGGGGACCGTAGTTTAGCCTCCCGAAAGGAGCCCCGCCCCTCCCACCCACCGCGACGCCTGCGCAGTCAACGAGGGGCGGGCCTCCGGCCTTTCCGCGCGTGGGCCAGCGGCGGGCGGAAGGGGCGGGCCTACGGGGGCCGCCGAGGGTCAAGATGGCGGCGGGCGCGGGGACGGGCTCCGGCACGAGCGCCTACAGCCTGGGCTTGGCCAACGAGCGGCTGCGGCTGCTGGAGGAGCTGGAGCGCGAGATCGGGGTGGCCCTCCAGAGCGCAGGTGGGCGGGGCTTGGCCGGAGGGGAGGGGCTTCCGCGGGGGCGGGGCCAGAGGGAGATTCCCGAAGGGACCCCTTGTGGGCTAAAAGGGAGACCAAAGCGGGGGGGGCGGGGTAGGGGGGAAGATTCCTACTTCGGGGGAGGGCAAGTCCCATAATCCGCTGCGGGGCCGTGTCTTTTGGGGTGTGTGTGTGTGGGGGGGTGGCTAGTGGCCCCAGGATCCTTCCCGTGCGGCTAGGGGAATCCTGGGAGGTGTAGTCCCAGGGTCTGGGCGTGGCCCTGCTGGCTCCGCCCCCCTGCCGACCCCCCCCCCGACCCCTCTTGCTTACTTGCTTGCCCGCCCGCCCCTCCCTGCGCAGGGACGGTGATCCTGGAGCTGAGCAAGGAGAAGCCCACCGAGCGCCTCTTGGACCGGCACGCCTCCCTCTTCGTGGCCTCCGTCCAGAAGGTGGAGTCCGAACTCTCCGCCCAGATCCGCTACTTGACCCAGGTGGGCCTCTCCCTCCCGGGCCCGGCAGCCGGGAAAGCCCTGGGTCCCTCTGCAGGTCCTCCCCCTTCCCCCTGCAGGCTTTATGAGCGGGGTGGGGGGGTGGCTGGGGGAAGAGCCCCTCCCCCACACTTCAGAGGGGGCGGCCCCCAGCAACTTAGAGCAGTGGTGGTCAAACTTCGGTCCTCCTTAAGTTTTGGACCACAACTCCCATAGTCCTTTGTCATTGGCAATACAGGCTTAGAATTCTGGGAGTTGTAGTCCAAAATATCTGAGGATGGAAGTTTGGCCACTACTGACCTAGAGGGGTGGGGGAGGGATGGGGTGGGGGTCTTCCTCTTAGCAACCCCTTTCCTGCCGTTTCCCCAGAGCTGGGGGGGGGAGGGCTCACGGCGCTGCCTCTTGTTCGGCAGGTAGCCACCGGGCAGCCCCACGAGGGCTCCAGCTACTCTGCCCGCAAGGACTGCCAGATGGCCCTGAAGCGGATCGACTACGCCCGAGTCAAGCTTGGAGAACTCTCTCGCACCTGCGAGCAAATGCTGGAGCAGTAGCTGGAGGAAGTCTCGTGGCTGAAGCAGCCACGTGGAGGGAAATGCCACGCCAACGCAAGAACACCGCCCGGGGCCCTCAGAACCTCTTCTGTGGGTCCCCTGGAACTTCCTGCAGGCTGACAAGGGCGCAGCGGGAGACCATGGGCCACCGGCATAACACGCGGGCCCCTTTGCAACTCTCGGCCAAGATGATGGGCTGCAACTTCTTTTTTCTGACTTGGTTGATCCAAACCCCTTGGCTTCCTAAATCAGCTCAGAAATGTGAGGTTCTGACAGGTTACCATTTTCAGTTGTTTCTGTAGACTTTGGCTGCCTCCCCTTCCTAACCTATGTGAGACGTCCAAATATATGTGTCAAAGGTTGTAAATCCTAAGCATGGGTATACAAGGGATGGACCATTCTTTTCCTTTTTTATTTACTTGGATTCTCGGTTCTGTAGAGGTTCACGGAGTTAACAGAAGGAAACATGTAGTGCCCTGTTTGTATTGTGGGGCGCCATGCCACGCAGAAGGGGGGGGGCTTCCATCCCAAAAGTCACCCCACGGCGGGTCCAGTTCTGCCTCACTTTGGGGGGAACACCATCCCGTGTGGGGAGCTGGTAGAGGACACCCTGCTTCCCTCTCAGGAGGAAGAAAAGGGCAAGGAGCGTCACCTTTCCACAGGGAACAAGACCGGCTGGGCTGCACCTCCCTCCCTCCCTCCCTCCCTCGTGTGCCCAACCTGGAACCTTTGGGCAGCCAGCAGCAGGCCCTGCCGGCGGTTTTGCTCCCTTCCTGCCTTGCCTAAGCCAGGAAATGGAGGTGGAAGCAAAACGGCATCCCACCGCAGCCCCTCCCCCACTCCCTTGGATGACCACTTCCGCAGGCTTGGTAATGGACAGCGGCACAGGTCTGCCCTGAGATCCTCGGGCAGCATCTGGGGAACCCCCCCCCCGGCCCCACTGGCTGGATCTTGGCAGTGAAGGGGGAACGGGAGGGGAACTGATGGGAAGGTGGGGGTGGACTCTTGGGTGCCTCAGCCTCCCAGTTGTGAAGAGGGGGGCCCTCCACACACATCACCTGGGGCTCAGCCAGATGTTGGGGTGCCAGGGGCAGCATGTCCTTCATGGGCAGTGAGCTCAGGGGGGGCTTCCCTTTGGCCAAACCACAGCTGGAGGGAAGGGAACCAGGGCCAAACTTTGTCCCAGGGACCCTTCATCTCCTTCCAGCCGCACGTGCAACTGAATGTTGATGCCACAGCAGCCAGCAGTCGGCAGGTGACATGCCCAGGTGCCCAGGCCATGGGCCAAGGGTTTCTAAGAATCTCTTGGAAAGGACAAGTCAGCTCCAGGTTGGCTTACAAGGAGAAAAATGTTGAGCCCAACTTAACAGCTGCCCGAGGCTTCCGCCATTGTCCAGAAGGGGCGACAGCCCATCCTGCCGATCCTTCTTTTCCCTCCGACAAGGGAAATCCTCCCTCCCTACTGCATTCTGGAGACTCAACTCCCAAAATTATGCCGAAGCAAGCATGACACGAGGTTTCCAGGGAAGGCTTTGAAGCCCCCTGACGTGGTTTGAGGCCACATTAGTTGTCAGCGCTCCTTTCCCCAAGGTCACCTGCTCAACCCACTGGATCATCACAGGCAAGGCTCCTCCAGATCCCCCCTCCCCCAGGGAGGCCCACAAGTCTTCAACAAGAGGTAGGGCCTTCGCAGCAGCTCCCACTTTGCGGAACCAGCTTCTGTCAGTGTCACCTGCCCCCCTCCCTGTGTAGACATTCAGGAGGAGACAGAAGACCTGGCTGTTTGGGGGGGGGGGGTGTCTGGACATCAATTTGAGTTGATCGCCTATTTTGTGTCCACCTCTGTCTTTCCCATTTTGGCTTACATCATCCTTTATATGGATTCACTTATTGTTTTCAGTATTGCATTTTATTGCCATCCTAATGTCATTTATTGCAAATGGCACAGAGTAATGCCTCAGTGCTAATGGGAGCAGTATGCAAGTAACAAAGAATGGAAGAAATGTTTATGTGGCTAGCCACTTGAGACATTTCAAATACTGTACAAACATACAACAGAATGAGTGTAAGAAAAAGTCTGAACCAAAACTTTCTGTTTACAGTCCAGGATAGAAATAGGTCCAAGGTCCACACAGAGGACCCCAAAAACAAATTTAAATTAGTATTCCCTTCTCCTTTTCTTTCATATCCCAAGGGTCCCAGCCCAGCATTCACTTTTTGCTCTTCAGCTTCACACAGCAGGATTGTCATGAATTTGAAAAAAAGTAACGTGGCTTCACTGGGTTATTCTGTACCTGCCCAGTGAGGGACGTCACAGGCTGAAGACACCATTTGGTGGCCGCCTATCTCACTAAAATCCAGAAGGCCTTCCCCTGGCAACTCCTATTGTACTGGTCAGCTATAGGTAAGTGGTGTTCAACATCTGAAGAGGTAGAACGTCAGATCTGGTTCCAGGCTTTCCTTCCCCTCCCTCAAGCCTTTCTCATTCCACACACACCCCTACACACACACACACACACACACACACACAGAGACGACTTGAAACGTCCTGAAGGGCTCCTCTGGGCTCCCTCGAATCTCCTGCCTCCGCTGCCGTTCCCTGCAGCTGGGCTAGCAGAGGAGGACCAGCAGTCAAGAGAGGCTCCTGGTTGCTCAATGAAACTCAGCCTGATGAGTTTTACTTGGCATCAGCGCTTACGCTTAGCAGCTGCCCTTCAAACCGAACAGCGGTACAAGGGATGCCCAGGAGAACCAAGTGGGCTCTCTGGTTGCCTTTTGCTGCCCCCAGAGCCCTGTCGCTCTCCCAGCCTGTGGCTACCTGGGGACAGTGCTGGGTCTGCTGGCCGTGGGTGCCTGGGACTGGAAAGCCCCGCAGCGTCAAAGGAGGAAGTGCACGAGTTTCTCAGGCATGATGAGTCACCTGGCAAGCTCCCCTTGGAGAACTGAAAGCAGCCGTTGGCGTCCAGCTGCCGAGATCTCCAAGTGCCTCTTCCAGGACAGACATGCCCACCTGCCTTCCTGTGTGGAGCTGGAGCTGAGTTCCTGGGCCCTGGCAAGGACTCCGAGGGGCCTGCGCCTGATCAAGGGGCCGAGAGTGGTGTGGTTGGATAGCCATTCAGGAAGCCCTTCAAGGCAACATCTTTTGACAGAAAAGAGGATTTTGCCCTTCTGGCCAGAAACCAGGGGGGGCAGGAAGGGGTTGCTCAGTGGCACAGAGCCATCCCTGGAAAGGCTGGACTCCACCTTCTGGGGAGTGGGGGGGGGAGGGGCAGTGCCACCAACCTCTCCCCTCCCCTAGCCCTGTGCCAAAGCAGCCCAGCGGCCACTTCCATCACCATGCCTTCGAGGATCCGATGGCTTGGAGGTCCCGCCTTTCCTTCAGGTATTCTCCCAATGGTGCAGGCAGACGTTCTCATCCTGGCCTGGAAAGAAAGATGGAAGGCGGGGGTTGGGGTGGTGGGGAGTCTTGAGCCTCGAAGTGCCACCAGGGAAGGTTGGGGAGGGGGCCAAGCAGGCAGGGCACGGGCAGGATCTAGAGCCAGCCACCCTGGGACTGACCGTGCCCGCTTCTGCCCAAAGCCACTCGGGCTCTGCCTCTTCTCCCAGGAGGTACGGGGGGGGGGGGGACAAAGTCCAAACCCCTGGCCCTGCAACGAGAGGCAAGCCTTTAAGTGGCCAACAGAACATTTTGCCTCAAACACACACGCGCGCACGCACACCCCTTTTAAACTTGCACCAGCCCAGGGCCAGGAGCAAAACGTCCTAGAGGGGCTCCAGGCCAGGTTTGGGGACAGACCCCAGGCTCCCTGGGAGAAGCAGCAGGCCACGTTATGAGCAGAGCACAGCCGGTCCCTACTGGCCCTCCTTGCTCACCTGAGGCTCCCGGAGGAAGTAGGGCTGCCACGGGTGTCTGGCGCGGCTGGTGTTTCCTCCAGCAGGCCACGCCAACGGCCACAGCCACGGCAAGGAGACTCACGGCCAGCAGGCAGATGACGGCGCTCTTCATGGAGTGCGCGGGCAGGCCCTCTTGCGGGGAGTGACTGGGCCTCACACTGGCGACCTCTGCACAAAAGCCGTGGGGTTTTAAAGCAAAGCACCCTCCCAGCCCCACCAAGATGTTAGGAAGGCCCCACCCATTACGGGTCCCTGCCCTCTTCGGTCCCCAGGAGAATTAAGGACCACAGGGAGCAACAACAACAACAACAAAACCCACAGATGATTTTTATGTGGCAAACTTGTCATTAGAGCTTCTGAAAGGCTCCGCCTTCCCTGATACCTTGCACCTCACCCCCAGGCAGCCCCTTTGCCCTTCCTTCCTTTTCCCCCCCCCCCCCTCACCTGGGCTGGATTCCCACGGCCGTCTGGTCGCTGTTGGCCACCAATCTGCTGCTGTGGTGACAGCCTCCGTGGCGATCCACGTTGCCATGGCCTCCTCCATAGCTGGCCCACCTGGTCCGCTGGAGGTCTCAGCTGGGAGGGGTGAGGTAGGGTCTCCAGGGGTGGGAGGAGGGTCCCCCTCAGCAGCCTCTGCTCTGGCTGCCCCTTTCCCTTTGGGGAAACACACGTGGACTGAGACCCTGAGGGCCAGCTGGCTGAATGAGCGGAGACACTCCAGGCTCAGTCTGGGTCAGAAGAGCACCCGGCACCCCCTCCCCAGCATTAAGAACATGGGAGGAAGGGGAGGCCACTGCCACCACCACCACCACCCCATCTGCCCTGGAAGCCAGGAGGGTTGGAGGCAGCGGGTGCCCCTGGGTCGCTCTGAGCCCTCTGGCATCGTGGGCGTTTCCGACTGGAGCGGCAGAAGGAGCCAGCTGGCCGAGAAAGCAGCAGGGAGGGGCGGGTAGGAGAGTGCCCTCTCCCTCACCCCCAGCCCCCTTCCAGGACTCCTCCAGATATGGCCCCCGGAGGGAGTCCTCCTGCCTAAACACTCCCCCACCCCTAGAAAACACAGTTGTGGGAGGGGGCATGCACCTACTGGGGCACCCTCAGTACCTCCAAGTTGGCAGCCAGTTCCCTCTTCCCCCCCCCACACACACACTTCTGTCCCTCTCTGCTCAGCAGGGAGACCCATCCTTGGGGCAGGGGGAGGGGAGAGTACTCACATTTATGGGGTGCAGAGTCCTTGAGTGCGATGACCCACAGATCGCTACTTAGCCCGCAAAACTGGAACTTTGGAAATGCAAATCTGCAGTGGAGGAAGAGAAGGTGAGGTGGGGGTGCAGAGAGGGGTAGGGGGAGGTGATGAAGGACTGCCTGACTCAGGGCCAGGAGTGGGGGAGGGGCAAGAGGGAGGCCGGTGGGTGACTGGGATGCCTCCTGGCCAGCAGCAGGGCTGAGGATGGGGTTGCTCACTCACTCACCGGATAAATTCGCCACAGACCTTCCAGGACACGAGTTTGTGGGGCCGTTTTTTCACTATCAGGGGCTCATCATCAAACTTTCTGGGACACAAACAGCTCCCAAGGGCTCCCCCTTCGTTCCCAGCCACTGTGGAAAGGAGAAGCAAGCAAGTCTCAGGCAGGGGGTGTGTGCAGAGGGCAAGCAGGTTTCTCAGCAGCAAACCCCCCCCCCAATCTGGCACACAGCTAACCCTGCCAAAGGGGTGAAGGAGGCAACATAAGGGGGTGCTGGCAGGAGTGCCCAGTGGTGGTTGATGCTGATGAGAGACACCCCCACAAAGGAGCCCCATAGGTAACGCCCCCCGCCAGGGGATCCCCCAAACACTGGCCCCTCCCTCACCATCGCCTGCCAAACGGGGCTGCCTCCCTTTATGTTACTGACCCGCCAGGCAGACCCCCTTCCCCTGCGGAAGCCCCGGACTCGAGTCCAGGGGCAGCTCAGGCAGGTTCCCCACCCCCACACACACACCCCGCCTCTACCTGGCGCACATCCTCCCAGGCATCCCTCCCCCCCCCACACACACACACACACATTCCTCCACGCCACATAATATGCCCAAACCCCGAGGAGGAAGGGGGCGCGGGGGGGGGGGGGGGAGAGGAGGCACCAGGGTTGCGAGACCTCCTCCCTGGGGGCCCTCCCTGGGAAGACCACCACAGAAGCCCGCCTTGCCCTGCCCTGCCCGGGATCCCCAGCCCCCCTGCCGCCCGGCGTGGAAGGCGAGTCCCCCTCCTCGGGCGGCTTTTCCCCGAGGGAAGGAGGGAGGGCACGGGGCCCCGTCCACCCCACCCCACCCCCAGCGCCCAACAGAAAGGCTGCTTCTCCTCCCAGTGGGCCCGGGAAGCCCCCTTTGGGGCCACAACTCCCTGGGCCCCCGCCGGTCCTTTGTGTGTGTGGGGGGGGCAGTGGCAGTCGGCACAGGCCGGGCTCCCACTCAGCGGCTTGGGGCCCCTGTCCGGAGCAGCAGCGCCCCGCCCGAGGGCGCTCCAAAGGGCGTCTGGGCTCCGGGCCGCTCCCGGCCGCCGGGCAGGGAGAGCCGGAGCGCCACCGCTTCTGACCCGGGCGGGCGAGGGCTAGGGAAGGGAAGGCACGTCGGATGCTGGCAAGGGAAGGAGCGCGGCCGAGGGAGCCCGGGAGCCCGCGGGAACCCCTCCGGTCTCCGCCCGCCCGCCCGCCCGCCCGCCCGCCCGCCGGCGCGTTACCGGAGCCGAAGAGCAGGAGCCGCAGCGGCAGCAGCAGCAACAGCGGCGGCAAGAATCGCCCCGGCGGCATCTTTCCCACGGCTGCCCCGAGCGGGCGCGAAATTGAAAGTGAAAGGCTCTCCGCCGGAAAAGGAGGAGGAGGAGGAGGAGGAGGAGGAAGAGAGGACTTTCCCCGGCGGAGGAGGACCGGGGCCACCTCCGGGTCGGCTCACGGGCGCCCCGCCAGCTCTTTTCCCGCCGCCGCCGCCGCCGCCTCCTCCGGCTTCCCTTCCGCCGTCCCGTCCCCACCTCCCACCCCCGATGCCCGGAGATTGCCGCTAAGGCTGGAAGGCAGGCGCCACCGGGACCGCCTTCGGGGGAACCTCTTCCCCGGACGCCTCTCCGAGAAGCCGCCCCTGCCCGGCGCCCCATCGCCTCCTCTCGGGGGTCCCGCACCCGCCGCTGCCCTGCCTCTGCGGCGGCGGGGGAGCGAAGGGGGGGGTCTCTTTCCTCCCCAGGCTCCCCCTGGGCCTGCCCCACGGGGCTCCCTCTCGTCCCCCTCAACGAGGCACTGGTTCGCCTTGAGGATTATGTGCAGCTCTGGACCGTCCCCCCACCGTTCAAGAAAAAGACGCAGACAAAACCAGGAGCGAGTTCAGAGGAGGACGACATGATCTTGGGGCTGGAAACAAATGCGGAAAGTACTTGGGGGCCCTGCCTCCTGCTACAGAAAAGGAGGGGGAGGAGGGCGACAGGGCGGCACTTTCCCGACCCTTGAGTATTGGAAGGGCTGCCTGCAGAGCAGGGGCAGGATCGGTTCCCCATCCTCCCAGAGTGTAGGACCCCCCAACAAAGGGCTCCAGATTAGAGAGCCTGGCTTTCAGCTGACTATTATCAGGAAAGACTCCCTGGCTGTTGGAGCAGTATGGCAATGGAACCCATGAATGACCCCCCCCCCAAGAGGTGGTGAGTGGAGGCATCCCCCAAGAGGAATTTGGACAACCCCCTGGCAGATCTCCCTTGGAGCCTACCTTTGCCCCTTCTGGGCCCCACAGGGATCCAGGCTGCAGCTGCCTGGACAGGTTGGGACCCGCCAATGGGCTGGGGAGAGCCTTTGGGATCCAGGGCGGGTGGGGAGGAGGACCTTGGACCCAAGCCCCCTGTGCCTCCCAGGATCATCACCAGGGAACCCTGGTGGGGAGGGGGAGCGAAAAGCTCCCTAGAGACCTCTTTGTGCCAAAGCCCTGCCAAACCTTCCCTGGCATCAAGGAAGCTTGGGCTCTCCAGAGGGAAGGTGGCCTCAGTGTCAGAACCCCCCCCCCCCCTTTTTATTGAGAGAGGAAGTCATTCCCCTCCTTTTGTCCACCTGCCACAGGCAGAACAACCGAGCTGTCTTACCTGGTGCTGTAGGAGGGACTACTGTGGTGATTCAGCTGGAGAGGCAGGCAGGCACTGGGGGAGGGCGACCTGTCGCCCCCTGCCAAGAAAAGTGGGCTTGAAGGACTTGGATAGTGGCTCCGGGACAATGGTACCGAGGAAGCCCCCTCCCCATGTGAGAGAGAGAGAGTGTGTGTGCGCGCGCACCATTCTGGGGCCGGGACAATGGTAGCAGCGGCATTTCTGTGATGTCATTAGTGCAAGATCTGTGATGTCACAGGGTGCCCTGGACCCACCCCCACCCCCCACATTGGCATGGGGTTCTGGGAGAGACCCATGGGCTTGCTGGTGCTGGTGCTGGTGCCGCTGCTCCTTCTTAACCAAGGGACGGGCGCCTGGATTCAGGGTACTGGCCAAGGGCAAGCCAGGGACCCTGGGAAAGAGAGGGGGTGGCCGGCCCGGGGGGGGGGGGGGCTCAAGGGCTTCTCCATACTCTGCAAGCCAAACCTCTCCCCACCTGCCAGGCTCCTGTGATGTCACACAAGGTGCCTCCTCTTCCTTGTGGGGTGATATCGCCGGTGGAATGGGGGAGGATCGAGATGCCCTCCTGGCACCTCCGGGGACTTTGGGGGGTGCCGTGGCCGCGGGAGGGCGATGCTGCTGACTCTGCCTCTCCTGCTGCTTCTCCACCTCCTCCTCTGCAGGCTGTGGCTATCGGCCCCAGTGGGATGGCCCTCAGGGGCTTCCCATGGAAGGTGCCCGCATTGTGGGGGGCGAGAAGGCGGCTCCTGGGAAGTGGCCGTGGGTGGTCAGCGTGCAGACCCAAACCTTCCACTTCTGTGGAGGGTCCATCGTCCACCCCTGGTGGATCCTCTCGGCGGCCCACTGCTTCACTGACCGAAGGTAACCCTAGAAGACACCAAGGCCGTTGCGTGTTGGGGGGGGAGTTCCAAAGGAGGGGCAGCTTAAGAAGGGGTCCCCTTGGCTGGGCAAGGATCCATCACCCTGCATCTTCCGGCTGAGCAAAGGGGCTGGAGAGCGCCTGGTGCCCGTTCAGGAGAGAGGGGCCCGTGCTTGGTGAGGGAGTGACGGGCTGGGAGTCGTTGTTGGGGGGGGGGACCCTCTCCTTCCTGGGGAGGCTCCTTTTCTGGCCATGCTCGTCTGCTTCCAAGCGCCTCTGTGCAACCCCCCCCCCCCAAATTTGGAAGGCACCCCACATCCAAGGGCAGGGGCAGCCGCTGGGCAGAAAGGGTGGCGCCATTGCTCTTTCCCTGAAGCCAAGGCACATCCCGATGGAGGTCCCCCCACCCCACATGAGCGGCACCTGCAAGGACGGCCCCTGCGGCTCCGAGATGCCACCGCTGGGCCGCCAAGGCGCTCCTAGCTTTCTTTGTGGCCTGTTCATGGTGCCTGCCACCCAAGCGGGCTCCAAGAAGGAGCAAGCGACCCGTTAACAACGTTGAACTGAATGTCGTGGCCCTGGCAAATCCAGCAGCAGATCTATTTATCTGTTTGTTTAGGGCAAAATGCACGCGTAGGCAATATCTCTGGCAAGAGGTGGGACGGAGGGCCTCCGTTTTCCTATAAACACTAATTTTTTGTGTGGCCTTTTGAGCCTCTTAAAAAAAACAGACTGCATGGTTGCTGTTTGCTTTTGTTACGGAGGAGGGAGCGTGGCCTTCCACACGTGGCGCCCCTGGGTTGCTCAGGTGTGGAGCAAAGGGCCTCCCTGACCCTTGCTTTAGTCAGTGGGCATCCCTCTCCCCTGCCTGGCCACCTCCTCCTCTTTCCTGCAGGAACGGCATCCGGGTAGCCGCTGGGAGCCACGTCCTGGGCCAGCAGAACGTCACCCGGTGGGTGCGGAAGATCCACCTGCACCCGCTGTACAACTCCAAGACCTACGACCATGACATTGCCCTCCTGCTGCTGGAAAAGCCGATCCCATACAGCCAGTACCACAGCCCCCTCTGCTTGCCCGGCCACGACATCGTCCCCAACGAGAACATGTGGCAAGGCTGCTTCGTGGCCGGCTGGGGGCTGACCAAGCCCGGTGAGCCCCAGGCACCCTTCGGCCTGCCTCTTGCGTGGGAGGGTCCAGGTGTGGGGCACACAAGCTCTCTCTCAAGCAAGCCTCGGGGGTGGGGTTGGCTTCTGGCATTGCTGTGACCCCCCCCCCAAAGCCGGAGGGACCCCCCTGCAGCCAAGTGGGCAGCCACAGCCGCTGCCTGCCTGAGCCACCTTTCGCTGCTTCAGGGCCTGGGGGAGGAGAGACCCACGGTGGTGGTGGGGGGGTCCTGAGCACAGTCCTGCACCTGGGAAAGGGGGAGCATTGCACCTGGAGTCTTTGGGGGGGAGCACAGGGAAACCCCTTCACCCTACCCACCCACCCCAATGCTGTGGCTACACCAGAGGCTTTTGGGTCTGGCCACACACTGCCACAGGAAGCTGTGGAACAGGATGGGACCCCCTCGTGGACAGAATTCTGCCCTTCAAGAAAGCTGTCCCTCCTCTGCTGTGGGGCAGAGAGTGCCATGACGGGTGCCCCATGCCTCTGCCTGTGGGCTCCCCCTGGGAAGGAGAGAGTGGGGGGTGCAAGCCCTTCCCTGTCCCGATGCCAAGGGGTTCCGGACCATGGGCCCGGGAAGGGTCCTCTCTGGGCTCCCCCTCACCCTTAGACAACCAGGGGAGGGGTCTTTTTTGGGGGGGGGACTACAGCTCCCAAAATGCCTCAGCCGGCACAGCCATTCCCTGGGATTTCTAGGGCTTGGGGGTCCTCCCTCTTCCCCCAAACCCCAGTCAAGCTTCTGACATCAACTTGTGGAGGCGTCCAGTTCAGAGGGCTCTCGTCCTGCCGTGGGGGAAGACAGGGTCTGTTTGGCAGGGCCCAGCCTCCCTCGGAGCTTCAGTGACATCAAACAGAGACAACCCCCACCCCCACCCCTTCGTGGCACCTCTAGGAGTGGCAGGGGTATTTGGCTCCCCCTACCCCCACCCCAGTCGCTACCCTCTGGCTTTTCTGCCTCCCTTCTCCCCGGAAACTCACTGCTGCTGCTCTCGGTGTGCCCGAGGGTGGGGTGTGGTGGGGGTGCCGGGATGCTCCAGGGCTGAGAGTGGGATTTATCTAACTCACCCCTCAGTTGCTACTGGATATCCTCTTTACGCCTCCGTGTTGGGTCCTGGGTGTCCACAACGTGTCTGCCAGCGGCTAGCAGGGCGCCCCTGCACGGAAGCTGTCCGCTCTGGCCTGGCGACCAGTTGCAGCCACCCTCTCTCTCCCCCCCTCCCCCTCCCTCTGCCTCTCCGTCAGGGACCAAGCTGGGCTCCTACACCTTGCTGGATGTCCAGGTGGGGCTGGTGGACTGGAACCTGTGCTGGCGCTGGCTCCGCAGCCTGACCAAGAACATGCTGTGCGCAGGATACGAGGAGGGGGGCCGGGATGCTTGCCAGGTAGGAGGGGACCCCACCCTGGCCCAAGCCCAAGCCCAAGCCCAGCTCCCCCCACCCCACCCCACCCAGAGCAGTCTCTCCCACACTGGCTGTATCGGCTAAGCCCCATATTGGGGGGGGGGCGGCTCAGGGCACCTTCCTCTCCCCGACCCCTTAGAGGCAACCTGAAGGCTAACTTTTTTACGGCATTCAGCAAAGCCACATTGAACCCCGCATGCGTGAACTCCTGGACGCCTGGAGCGGCAGGTTTGGAAGCCCCCCGCCCTCCAAAGAAGGGCCATGGGTCCATCTGCCCCCCCACCCCAGCCCACCCACCCCTAAAGGCACACCTCCCGTGCTCTGTGTCCCTGAGGGATGACCCCCCCCCCAACCCTTGTTCCCAAAGCCCAACAAGGGCCAGCCCCCTCCTCGTGGGGTAGCCCCCCGCCCCACCCTTATGCTGTCACACGTGCTCTCTCCTCTTGTCCCTGGGACATGCGTGGCGGCTGCTGCTGCTGCTGCTGCTGCTCCTCCTCCTCCTCCTGAAACTGCCGCTGCCTTCCAGGTCCCTCGTGAGCCCTACTGTCTCTCACCCTTCTTCGCTCCTCCAGACGGAAAATGCACCACCTGAGACTCCTTCCCCCAACCCTCCTTTTTCACCACCGACTGTGGCTTGAAGGCCCGCTGGCCTCGGAGGGGGGGCACCCAAGGCATGGCCCCTACGCCAGAGGGCACCCCCCACCCCACCCCACCCCCCCACTGCGCTGGGTCCTTTCCTCCAAGCAGGCCACTGGCAGGGCCCCCTCCTCTGAGCTGCCTCCCACCCTCCTCTTCCTCCTCTCCTCACTCCAGGGGGACAGCGGGGGACCCCTCATGTGTCAGCCTCCAGGTCGCGGCAGCCACCGGCACTGGTTCCAGGTGGGCATCGTGAGCTGGGGCCGCAGCTGTGCCGCCCCCCGGAGCCCAGGGGTCTACACCCGGGTCTCCAACTACCTCTCGTGGCTGGAGCAGACGGCGGCCCACGACAGCCGGCCGATCCAGGTGCCTCCGAAACCCTTCATCCCATCCCCGGACCACAGCGGACAGCAGCAGACAGACCTCTGGACAGATCTGGACAGTGGTGCCAGCGGCAAACAGAGCACACCCCTCCCAGCCCTGTTGTGGGCCCTGGGGGGCTCCCGTTTGGCCCAGGGCTGGCTGCGTTCATGATGCCTCGGATCGGCTGCTGCGAAGATAGACCTGCTGCTCCGGCTGCTGTGACACGGATCCTGCCCTGGCAGCCCGCGAAGGACTCTGAGGAATTGGGGGGGGCACCTACCCACGCCTGCTGGGAGGGGCCGTTGGAGAGGAAATAAATATTCTTGGAGAAGTGTGGGTCTTTTCAGGGATGCCTCTTGGGGGAGAAGCAGCACCGAAGCTCCCAGAAGGCAGGGCGATCGGAAGAGGAGACCCCTGTGGGGACGAGAGGCGCTCATGGGCACTTTGGATCAGCCGGGAGGGACCCCAATGCGCTTCACTGCTGGGTGACTCCTAAGAACAGAAGAAGAGCCCTGCTGGATCAGGGCAAAGGCCTGTCTAGTCCAGCTTCCTGGATCTCACAGTGGCCCCACCAAATGCCTCTGGGAGTGCATGAGACTAGATCTCTGTCTCCTGATCCCACTCCCCTGTATCTGGTCCTTGAAGTACCCTGGTTTTTAAGCCTGGAGATGACACATCTCCCCATCATGGTTTGTAACCTGGGATGGACTTTTCCTCCAGGAATCTGCCCAATGCCCTTTTGAAGGCATCCAAGCCAGATGCCATCACCACCTCCTTTGGCAGGGAGTTCCACAGACTAACAACACGATCCTCCTGATGACGACAGAAAGCACAGGGTTTTCTGCACATGGCTGGCAGAGATGCAGCATGATGGGGTGCCTGCTGTGTCTAGCAGGGCTGGGCCCCACAGAGAGCCAGCCCCCCCCTCAACCAGGGTAGTCAAGGGCCTTGACCGTCGCCAGGAGGAGGAGACTTGAGGAGAACTGCTGGACCGCTCAGGCTGTGGAGGAGCCAGACGGTTGGGAGTTCAGCCCCCCCTCCCGGGGCCTCCTGGGCTGGTGCTGGACTTGATGATGATGCAGAGGGTCCCTCCTGACCCTGCAGTTCTAAGACTCCTGTAGCAGCCAAGGCCACCAACAACAACCAACGGAAGAACTCTTCCATGCCAGTCCAGAGCCTGCCTCCTCCTCCTCCTCCTCCTCCTCCTCCTCCTCCTTCTCCCCCGAGCAGGTCAGCATCTGGAAAACATAAGCTATGGGTGATTTCCATCCCTTGGTCGTGGGTGTAGCATTTGGAGTGATCCTGGGGAAACGAGAGGCCATGCCAGGTTTACTTAACTGGGTTACGTGCTGGAACGGATGGCAGGGCTGCTCACGAGGCCGCAGAAGCAGCCCGGGAGTCGTGGGGTGAAGGAAAACCACTTGGCATGTTTTCGCTGATGCTGATGCTACGGTAGCACCTTCGGCTGCAACGTCCTTCCTCGTAGCCCAGAAGCCCCAGAACGTGCCTGGAGTGGAAGCCCTGCCAAGGAGGAGGCCACACACAAAGGGGTGTGGGGTGATGGACAGAGGCCGTGGGAGGAGGAGGACATGCAGCCTCATACCCGGGGGGGGGGTGCTGTGGTCCCGCAGTGGCTGTGCATTCCCAGGCCCCTGCTCCCTTGTCCCCCCTCTCTCTGTGTGTGTGCCCAAAAATGCTGGGGCTGCCCGGATGCTTCTGTTGGGCCCCTTTTGCTCACTCCGGAGAACCCAAGAACCAGCTGGGGACCAACGGAGGCTTTGACCACCAGGTACCCTAAAGGTGAGGGGCTCAAGAGGGTTCAGCGAGGAGGGCGTGAATTATCTCCCCTGGGGGGGGGCATTGCCTTCCTGCTGCAGCCTGGCCTCCCTGGGCATAGAACTGGAGGCAAAATAAAGGGGGTAGGGGGCTCAGGGCAGGCCCCATCTGGCTTCTGGCCCTTCTCCCCACCACCACTTCTGCATGCTATCCTCACGTGACCCAAACACCAGGAACGAGTACTCAGCTGGCTGAACCCCTAACCTTGCCCCTTCTGTTGAGGGGGGTGGGGGCTTTAGCTTTAAGTTGGCTTGAGATTTCTTCAAACAACTCACAGATACCCCCCACAACACACACACAAAAACACACACAAACCTTCGGTGGCGGGGGGGGGGGGCTCTGCCCAGCCTTAATGGACTGGCAGTTCCAGTCAGCATGTGTAGGCAGTGCCCACAGGGACCCTTTGGGGGGAGGGTCAATTCAGATAATGACCCCCTCCCCTTTCTTCCAGCCAGAGGGTGCCAAAAGACCCAACTGCCTGAGCCAGAGGCTGGGAGCCCAGGCCGAGGGGGAGCCAGAGGGAGGGGCCTTGGCAACCCCCCCCCCCACCCTGGGTTCCGGAATCTTCTGAGGTCATCTTGGCGCCCGGGAAACCCGGCCATTTCCCTTCAAGGTGGAGGTTGCTTCAGGTAGTGGCAAGGCCGGGCCAACCGGTCCAGGTGGGGTGGGGGGTGGGGGGTGTTGACTCAGGCCAAGGGAGGGGAGGCGTTCCCCTTTGGCCCTTTGGCCTCCCTGTTTGGGCTGGCACCCCTCACCTGCCAGCCACATGGCCAGGCAGCTCCGCAAGGGCCGGCCTAAGAGAAGGACCTCAGGCCTCCTGGAAGGGGTGGGGGGGCTGAGTGGGGGGGGTCAGCATCCAGGGGGTTGTGGGGTGCTTCCTGAGCCGAAGGCTTCCCCGCCCATGGCAGCCCTTGACCCGGAGGGAAAGGGTCCAGCAGATCATCCCCTGAGAGGTTTATCAGGGGTCAAACACAAACCAGCCACAGCAGCAGCAGCAGCAGCAACAAAAAACTCAGTTGAAACCAACCTCAGAGGGAATAACCAAAGGGGGCGGATGATCCTTCTGCCGCCCCCACCCACCCCCAGGAAGGGCACTGGGGGGGGGGAGAGAGGAAGAGACATGATGGGAGGGGATGGCCAGAGGAGGGGGGGCACCCATTGATGAGGGAGAGGGAGGAGTGGCCACCAGTCCAATCCCTTGAGAGAGCAGCCCTTCTTCCATTGGAAGAGCCCCCTCCCCCCCCCCCGAGAGTGCCGTGGGGTGGCAGAAGGGCTGCCCAGGCAAAGGCTGATCTGCCGGGGAGGAAGGGAGGGGCCCACAGAGCCAGAGGTCCCTGCCATTGCCCACCACGGGCAGACCCAGCATCAGTCAGGCAGTCAGCAGGCCAGCCAGCAGCCAGTCCTCCAGGCACCCTTTCCCCAAATGCCCTGGGGCTGAACAAATTCCCTCTTCTTTCAAACGATGGCCAGCCCCCTCCACCGTGAGGGACCTCCCCATGGGCTCAGGAGCCTGCGAGGCAGGGGAAGGGTCAGGCCACCCCCACCACCACCCTCTCTCAGGCCTCTGGGCAGCCCTGTTTTGTGGGGTGCTGGGGGCCAGTGGGGGGGTGGCGGCAGCTGGAGCTGCGATTTTTGGCTCATCCAAGCCTCTCCCTCGGCAGAAATGGAGTTTATCACTGGGTACCGTGCAGAAATCCTGGACTTTGCCGAGGTGCTCTTTGACTGGTACCGGCGGTTCCTGCTGGAGGCAGCCGGGCGCCGTGGCAGCGAGCGGCACAAGCGGCAGGAGAGCTCCCTCCGCCGCCTGCCCCCAGACCCGGCCCTTTGGGTCTTGCACACCCTGCCCAACCGTGCCTTGGCCTTCACCGTTGCGGACCCAGCTCAGCAGGTCGGCGGGCGCTTCTACAGCGAGGAGGTGCTGGCCCTCCAGGACCTGGAGCGCTTCATCACTTTTGTGGGTACTGTGGAGGAGGAGGAGGAGGAGGAAACCACGCCACAGTCAGGTAAGCCCTCCGCCAACCAACTGACCGGGGCTACCAGAGGGGGGGTCGTAAGGCTAACCTCCACCCCACCCTCAGGGACACGGGTAGGGCAGGGCAGCCGGGCTTCTTCCAGAGTGCCCATCTTTAGACAGACAGGGAGATGAACAGCTCCGATCAGGTAAGGAAATACTGTGCACCACCACCTCTCACCGTCTTCCCTCTCCTTTTTCAGAAGGCATACACTTTCTCGGTCTTCCCTGTGACTTAAGCAGCCTGGGCTGGCACCCGAGCTGCTTAGAGGCCCAAATGGCTCGTGTCCAGTCTGCTAATTCCTTCTGAAGATGTCACACCCTGATGCTGTCCTACCGATTGCTCCCCTTTAGCTAGTGCCTCTCCTAAAATGGCCCCCGCCTCCAAGGACACGCAGGGGGCTCTGTTTTCTGTTTCCACCTCTCGGGGCAAGATGCAGCGCTCTGGCCAGGGGTGCAGAGGGGCTGCTCTTTCTTTGCTACTTCTCTGCCACAAATGCACTTTGGACCCTCATCGAGTTTTCAAGGTCTGTGAGATGTTTAAGGAGGGGCCAACGGTCGCTGCCACCTGGGCAGTGTGTCTGCATGGCTCGGCAAGGATTTGAACCCACATCTACACTGGGTCTTTGTCCAGCTCCATGTCCGTGGCACCACAGTGCATCTCACACAAGAGCTGGGCCGTGCTGTGGTGGTGGCGACTGGTGTGCTGCCACGTGGTCTCTGACCAGGGGCCACCCTAGGAACGTGCACTCTCCAAAAGGCCCTGCCCGTGGCTGCCCTGCCCAGCTCTTGCACAAGAAGAGAAATTAGAAATACAGAGAGATGGGTTTGTGATGCACAGGATAACCGTATGCCGACTTGCCTGTCAGGTACAAGGGTTGCAAACATCACGAGAAATCCAGATAGTTTGTTAGAGACAGCCAGGAAGGAGCCAGTCATCATGGTACACATTGGTACCAATGATGTCGGGAAGGCAAAGCAGTCAGTCCTGGAAGCCAACTTCAGGTTGTTGGGAAGAAGATTGAAGTCCCGGACTTCCAAGGTAACATTTTCAGAAGTGCTGCCTGTTCCTCATGCAGGACCTACCAGGCAGGCAGAGCTCAGAAGCCTCAATGTGTGGATGAGGCAATGGTGTCGAGAGGAGGGCTTTAGATTTGTCAGGAACTGGAGAACATTTTGGGACAAGCCAAACCTGTTCAGGAGGGACGGGTTGCACTTGAATCATGATGGGACCAGATTGCTGGCACTCAACATCAAAAAGGCTGCAGAGCAGCTTTTAAACTGATAACTGTGGGAAAGCCAACAGGAGCTGAGCAGCATTCGGTTCGGGAAAGTGTGTACTTGAGTAGTCAAGAGGACGCGAAAATTACTGAACAGAGCGAGGAGCTAGTCACCAGCACTCCATCAGAAAGATGCAACAGGCAGTCTAATGATGAAACGGGACTGCATCAGAAAAACATCTATAAATGCTTGTATGCAAATTCCAGAAGCCCCCGGAACAAAATAGGGGAGTTGGAATACTTAGCAATAGATAAAAATATTGATATTATTGGCATCACTGAACCCTGGTGGACAGATGGTAACCAATGGGATACAGTTATGCCAGGCTACAAACTGTACAGGAAGGACAGGAGGGGCAAACGGGAGGTGGTGTAGCCTTGTATGTCAAAGAAGTGATAAAACGGTAGGAATTGGAGTATCTAGAAGTAGGAGTAAATAGCAAGGTAGCAAAATTTACTGACGACAATAAATTATACAGAGTAGTGAAAACTGAGAGAGACTGTGAGGAGCTCCAGAGGGAACTCTTGACACAGGGGGAGTGGGCAAATCAGTGACAAATTAGTTTCAACACTAGTAAGTGCAGAGTGATGCATGTTGGGGCAAAAACCCCAATTATATTTATAAACTGATGGAGTCTGAACTCTCTGCAACAAACCAGGAAAGGGACCTTGGTGTCCTGGTGGGCAGCTCAATGAAGGTTCTGAGGGAGGGGTCCCACCTGGAACCTCCCAGGCAGTTCTTGCTCCCTTCCCCCCCCCTCCTCCCTCCCTGCAGGCCAACCACTGTGGCGCGTGGAGCACCTCCTGCTGGTGACGGACGAGCACGGAACCATCCTGGGCTTTGACTTCCTGCTGGGGGGACCCCCCAAGGCGGCTGGGCAGGAGCCCCTGGAGGCCCGGGCCCTGGCCCTCCTCTGCTACAGCATGACATGCCCCCTTGGGGCGGGGGAGCCCCGGCGGCCCAAGACCCTCACCGTGGGAGACCCCGTCTTGCACAAGTAAGCCCCTTTACGGGGAAGGGGCAGGGGAAGGAAGGGTAGCTGCCCAAATAGCCAGAAGACACACTCCTCCAACCCCACTGACACACACCCATACACACACACTCTCCTCGCTCCCCTCTTGGCAGGTCTCTGGAACCGCTGCTCTCCCGCCTGGGGGTGGCCATGAGCAAGGGGCCGATGCGTGGATGGGCCCCCCGGCCGGCTTTCACCTTCCCGACCACCCGGGTGCAGGCCTGCCACGTGTGCAAGAAGCACAGCTTTGAAGGCCAACTCACAGCCTGGTGAGTGTGCAGCAGCCACACTGCGGTTGGGGTGGGGGTGGGGGGTCCACACGTGCCAACCCACCACGGGGGGCAGAGGGGGGCCTTGCGCAAAGGAGGAGGACCTTCCTGTACCTTTGCCACCTTCAGCCTGCTCTGCTCAGGTGGGAGCAAAGGATCGTGTGGACCAGCACCCTCTCTTGCTTCACCTCTGTTTCCCTGCCTGTGCTCCTTCACGCACCCAGGCCCACCACCGGACAGGGGAAGGGCCCCAATCCTTAGCCCGCCTCGTTCTGAGCCCAAGGGCTCTTTTTCACAACCCCAGCCGGAGGCTCCTCTTCCACCCTGCCTTGCTCACGTCCAGGGCAAGGTGCCCGAACACCCTTCCCTCCCCCAACCTCCCCTCCGAGTGGCTCTTCCACTCCCAGTCTGGACACCTTTTCAGGGGCAACCTTCCCAGTGTCTCGTGGGACCCCGGGCCCTGGCCACTCCTCTGGGCCATCCCCCACCCCCGTGCTCTTCATGCCCCATAGGAAAAGGTGTGGTTTGCACGCGCACACTTCCAATGCCTTTGATCGCCCCCCCCCCGACCAACGCCAACGGCCTGGGAGGGTGGCCCCGCTACCTCTTTCTCCCTTTGGTTCCTCTGGGCTCTCTTTGCCCCTGCAGCCAGCACTGCCAGGCGGTCCTCTATTGCTCTGAGCGCTGCCGCAAACTGGACTGGAGCCGCAGCCCCGAGGACATTGGGCACCGGTTCTGGTGCCAGCGCATGGCAGGATACATGAGCCACGCCCGGGACCTCGCCAACCTGCCCTTCACCTTTGCTGCAGGTGAGAGGAACACCCCGCCCCCGCCCGAACAGGGACAGCGGAAACATCCGGAGGAGGGATGGTGGTACCTGCCCATATCCCTCCCGCCCCCCCCCCACACACACACACACACACACACACACACACACACACACACACACACACATGTTTGTTCTTCTCACATGCAAGATGTTCCCCGGCCAAGCTATGTGCAGCTGGCCATTTATTTGGCAAATTATTCAAAAGAGGAGCCAGTATAATCAACCAGCCACTCAGCTCTGGCTGTATTCACCAAGTGCAGCTGTTCCTGGCACCCCCATGCCTACCGTCGGGGGGGGGGGTTAAAGACAAGGAGCTTTTGAGGGAGGAGACAATGGCAGCCCTGGCTCAGCACTCCTTGGGCTGGATGCATAGCAACTCACCCAGGGCGACCTCTGAGCATTTGGCACCAAACACGCTGGGCCCACGTGGGTGAAAACCTCTTGGCACTTTGCGGCAGAATCCTGCTCTTTTCCTCTTAGGGCGTTTATACACGACCCCTAAGCTCCGCTGCAAATGGCTGCAAGCTCCAGAGCTTAAAAATGTTTCCCCACCAGCTCCGGAGTTTGCAGACAATTAAGTGCGACCCCGCCCACTTTAGCACGACCCAGCGCACTTTTCTTGTACCTTCTCTTTGGAGGTGAAAAATCTTTGATGCGGTGCAATGATAGTGAGTGCAGGGCTCTCCTCGTTTCTGTTTGCTGCTTTTTGGCTCCCGCCCCTTTAAGAGCTACTTTTACAGAGACGAGGGGGTTGGACTTGATGGCCTTACAGAGACAAGAGGCAGAACAAGGAGGTGAGCGGCATGCTTTTCTTTCTTTTTCTCCCTCCCTCACGCAGCCAGCAACCAGGAAGTGCGGAGGGGGGTGGGGACAGAGGAAGAGCAACGAACCCCTAAGATCTCTGGTCTGAATTTAAGTGGCCAGCGGATCTTAGGGGTCGTGTAAAAAGGCCCTTAGAAGTTGCCTCCAAATATAAGCAAATGTTGAAATTTGGGGTTTTCCAGTAAAAACTGAATAGAAAGAAAAAGATTTATTTGTTCATTTATTCCACTTAAAACATTAATAGACCGTCCTGTATCATCACAGGGCCTCAGGGTTAGGGTTACAAAGCTATATCAAACAATTTTAAAACATGAAATATTTGAAACAAAATAAAACATACAATTGAAACATTAAGGCAGTTGCATTGAGACCTGCACCAGATAAGAACCTCAACCCCCAAAGATCCTCATGTTTTGACGTGGTGCCACAGTAATACCTGTGTCGGCATTGGTCAAGTTTCGGGGGGGGGGGCACCCACCCTCTCAGTTTCTGGTATTGTTCGCCCTGGCAAGAGGGGACAGCAAGGGGAGACTCACCCCCTTCGGGCAGTGGAAGGTGGGGGCTGTGGGGTGGGTGGGTGGGAGGGATTGCAAGAGAGTGAAAGGGGGGTTGCCACCCATGGCTGCCTTCTCCCCCTTTTCCCTTCCAGAGGTGACCAGTGAGACCTTCAACAAGGAGGGCTTCCTTTCTGCCCGGGGGCTCACCCGTGGCTACTGGGCAGGGGAGAGCATGCTGGTGAGAGTCCCTGACTATGGGGTGGGGCTGCAGGCCCCCCCAAAGAAACCAGCGGACTTCCTGCAAAGTGGTAAGAGCCAGGGCAGGGCAGGTGGGAGTCATGGGGGGGGGGAGAGTGAGAGAGAGAGAGAGAACAGCAATGCCGCTCATCCACAGGGAGGGCTCTTTTGGCAGCTAGGCAAACGCTCTGGTTAGGAGAGAGAAGGACAGGATGCTAAGGAGTGGGGGGACCAGCAACCCCCCCCACTGGCCTGTTCCCTCCCCCCTTCAGAGTGTTTCTTCTTCACAGGGAACCCCTTTGAGGCCTTGAGGCCAGAAGGCGGGGCTGCTCTGCCCCCTGCACCCCCTGTGCCCCCTGGGACCTTCTTTGGTGAGACAAGATAAGCGGGAAGGGGGGGAGGCAGGGAGCATTTTCTCACACACACTCTGTGTGTGTGTGTGTGTGTGTGTGTGTGTGTGTGTGTGTGTGTGTGTGTGTGTGTGTGTGTGTGTGTGTGTGTGTCTGAGGGGCTGCTTGCGAGGCCAGGCAGTCCACCTCTATTACCCCCCCATATATCCTTCCTCACCCCACACCTAGGTTCATGGAAAGAATACTACCAGTGGCGGGGGCTGCCACTCGGAGCCCCCCTGGCCGTCATTCTGACCTATCCGCTCACCATGTACTACATCATCACACAGCTGGCACCCCAGCACTGTGAGTATGAATTCCCATCAGCCCCCTCCCTCCCCTCCCCTCCCCTCCCCTCCCCTCCTCTGGGGTGGGTGCAGGACCAGTTCAGCCTCCAATGGCCATATCCCCTCACAACTGTGCACAACCCCACCCCCAACCCCACCCCAAGTAGGGGCAGGAAATTCTGCCAAGAGGGTGCTGCCCAGCCTGGGGGGGGGTGACCCTCTGTACTTCCCCAAACCTCACTGACCATAAAGAGCATTTTTCTCTTCCACACCCCTAAGCTATGTGTGTGTGTGTGTCTGTGGAGGGGGGAGAGTTGTCACTCTCCTGGGGAGCACACCTTCCTTTTATTGCCCAGACGCTGGCTGGGACCAGCCCTTCCTCCTCCCTCCCCTTCCTTCCCCCCCCCCCATGTGGGATGCCCAATGATACCCTATACCAGGAGGAGGAGGAGGAGGAGGAGGAGGCCATTGGCTTGTTTGTAAAATTGGGGCCAGACTGGGTGTTTCAGGCAGGTGGAGGGGGCGGGGGAAAGGGGGCTGCTTATCGTCCCCCCCCCTCCTCTTTCCTTCCAGTCCCTGAGCTGAACATCCTGAACAAACAGTCTCTCAAGATCCACGTGGTGGAAGCAGGCAAAGAGTTTGGGGTCCTGATGGCCTTCTGGGTAAGGAAAGGGGTTCCTGCAGGAGGGGGGGTGATAAAGGGGGGGCAAATCCAGCGGGGGGGGAATCTGGTTCAGGGGGGGATTCCTTTTTCCCCTCTTCTCTCCCGACATTCATTCGCCCAGGAGCTATCGGTGCTGCTGCCCCACGTCTCGCTGGAGGTGCTCTTCGTGGGGGAGGCCCTCCCCCCGGAACTGGACGGCCAGCAGTTCCTCCTGCAGAGAGACGTGAGTCGCCCCCCCCCTTGTAGGATACCTGGGGAGGGGGAGGAGTCGACGGGCACCCACACCACACGCTCCAGTCTGCAGACAACTGGGTGCCCCCACTTGGGGGGGGTGCCCCCACCACCACGGAGGGCCTATTGAGGACCCTGCGGGGGCTCCTTCCCTGGGGGTCCTTTGAAAAGCCCAGGGAGAGGGGATTGCGCCCCCGCCCCCTTCGGCACCCGCCTCCCTGGGGCGCGGCGGGGGGGGGCACCTGCTTGAGGAGAAGGCCCTCAGCTGCTGAGAGCCGCTGCCGCCCCCTCCCTCCCTCTAACCCCCCCCCCGCTCTCCCTCCCGCAGGAGACCCACGGCGTCTCCGTCCAGCCGGGCCTGGCCCCCCGAGCCAAGGCGGGGCGGCGGGAGCTGCAGATGGGGTTCAGCGCCCGCCCCTACCACCTCCTGCAAGCCCCCAAGCCGGACTTGGTCATCGGTGAGAGCGACGGGGAGAAGGCGGGCAGCAGCACAGCCCCGTGGGGGGGGGGGGGCTTGCCCGACGGAGGGGCCGGACGGGCGGGGGGGGGGGGCATGGCCGGGACGCCGGTCTCTCGGCCGGGCAGCCCTCCCCCCCCCCGCCGCCGCCGCCGCCGCCAAAACCCTGCCCGGGCCAGGCTGATGCGCGGTCCTTCCCTGGCTTCAGGGTACAACTCCGGCTTTGCCCTCAAGGAGACCTGGCGGAGCTGCCTGCCCCGACTGCAGGTGAGGCCGCGCTCTCCCAGCACCCGGGCATCCTTTCCCCCAACCCCAACCCCCACACCCCCACCCCGTGCACGGGGCACCTTTCCTGCGCCGGCCGGGCCGGAGGAGCTCGGCGCTTGGCGGCGGCGGCGGGGGGGGGGCGGCGGCGCTTGGCCCGGGGCGCGGCGCTGCCCGTCTCTCCTCCTCCTCCTCCTCCTCCGCAGTCGCTCCGGGTGCCGGCCTATTTCACCGAATGCAGCGAGTACAGCTGCGCCGTGGACGAGGCCGCCGTGTCCACGGCCACCGGGGGCAGCGCCAGCCCGGCCCTGATCAACCCCTTCCGATCCCCCTTCCGACGGGCGGGCACCGACAACGCCATGCCCTGGTGGGTAGATCCCACCCCGGGACGGGCGGGGCCGCGCGCGGGGCGATCTTGGGTGGGAGGGAGGGAGGGAGGAGGCCGGCCCGCCGGCTGGCTGGCTACCCGCCCCTCGCTCCCTCCTGGGGGTCTTCTTGGGCCGCTGGAGCCGGGGCCCGGGGCGGGATGCGCGCGGCCCGCCCTGACCTCCGCGCCGCCCTCCTTTCCGCGGCAGGTACGCCAACGCCTTCGTCTTCCACCTGATCTACAAGGCCTCGGCGTGCACCCACCGCCCGGCCCCTCTGGCCCAGCCCCCGGGGCCCGGCAGCAGCAGCGGGAACGCGCCCCCGCCCCCGCCGCCCCCACCGGAGCCCTCCCGGAGCCGGCGGAAGGAGAAGAGGCAGCAGCGCGCCGCCGGACGCCGGCGCAAGTGAGGGGCGCGGGCGGGGCCGGAGGAGGAATAAAGCGCTCGCTCTGCACCGCCGCCTCGCCCCGTCCTCCTTCTTGGCCCCAGCGGCCCGAGGGCACCGCCCGGAGGAGGGGGGAGGGAGGGGGGTCTCCGCGCCGCCGCCCCCCCCCCCAGGCCGCCGCCCGTCCAGGGTTCTGCTCAGCGCACGGAAAGCATCGCACCCGAGACCGCCGCCTTGCCAGGCTCAAGTCGGCGGCAGGCGGGGGGTGGGCTGGCCGGCGCTTGGGGGGGGGGGGGGGACGGAACAAGGAGCCGCTCTGAGCGGTGCTGGAACCTGCCTCCCCCCCTCCCCGCGCGCTCCTGCTTTGGCCCCGATTCTTTGGGCCGCCCTGCCCAGCCCCAGCCGCATCCTGCCCTGGTTCCTGCCCTCCAGCGAGCAACGAAAGCCCACGACGGGCTGGGATTCAGGGCAGGGGATCTGACCCGGGAAGCTCTCGCCTCGGGCAGAGACGGAGCCCCCCCCCCCCACACACACACACACCGGCCAGAAGTTGGCGAGAGAGAAAAAGGTGTTGATGTCAAGAGAGGCCCTGGGGGGGGGGGGGTGTCCTGCCACTCCCATTTCTGGCAGGGCATTCCCAGCGAGGCCCATCGAACTTCCTTACTTCTGCCTCCAGCCCTTCCTGGGCTTGGCCTGCAGCAGAGGAGCTCTGAGAAGCCAGTGCAGTATTTCCAAAGAGAGAGAGAGAGAGAGAGAGAGAGAACGGCCTCCATCCCTGGAGGACACTTAAGAAGACTCCCAGTCCCAGGAGTGGAGGTGGCAGGACCCGTGGCTCTTTCCGCCTGCCCAGTGTGCCTGGGCCACCCACCATCTCTCTGCGTCTGTCCTGGGTGGGCTCTGAAGCCAAGAGGGGCAACAGCCCCCCCCCCCAGGGCAAGCCTGGCCATTGGGTTGCCCTCACCTCCCAGCCCATCCATCCAAGCACGTGGCTATTTGTTTATTTTAGTTTCCTTTTGTTTATAAGCCGCCTCTCCCTCCGTAGGGCACACAAGGAGGCTCACAACAATTGAAGTCATGCAAATACAATAATAGCAAGTTAAACTGGTTTTACATCTACTTTGAGTATTGTCGGCCTATAACTGCCATGTGGCAGAGGCTGAGATCAAGGTGACACCTCCATCCTCAAACCTGCCCTGCTAAGACAAGTACTCTGCAGGCCTGGGACATGCAGCGGGGTGGGGGGGTGGGGGCTTCACCTGAGACAGGGCCGGAAGGGTCCCTGGGCTCCCCAAAGCAGGAGCTTCCGGAGCCCCACCCACTCGTCGCTTTGTGGTTCTGGCCTCCGTCCGGCTCCAGCAACTGGTGTGGAAGGAGGAAGTTACAGAGGCAGAGGACGCGGGGGGGGGTGGGGGAGGGGGGAGGGGGGAGGGCGGACAGGTGGGGTGGGGTGGGGAAGCACCACCTCTCTCCTAGCCCTTTGCCCGGCTTATCTGGGAAAGGACAGCCACCTTGGGCAGAACGTCACCCGCACTGGCTGTCGCCGCTGCCACCGCCCGGCGCTTCCTGGCCCCCGCGAGGCCCCCACCATGTGCACCGGCAAGTGTTCCCGGCTGGTGGGCCTCTCCCTGGTGACGATGGCCGTGGCCTGCATGGCCGCCAACGTCCTGTTGATGTTCCCCAATGCCCAGCGGCACTGGACGACCGCGGAGCATATCACCCTGCAGGTCTGGCTCCTGGGGGGCCTCCTCGGGGGAGGCCTGATGGTGAGTGAGGCTGCCCCTCTGACCTTGGGGGTGGAGGGTCCAGGCATGGCATGCAGGGAGTGGTCCCCACTGCCCAGGGCTCCCTCTCCACCCCCACCCCTGAAGGACCTTCCCTCTCACCTCGGGCCAGGAAGCGTTCTGCTGGGGCTGGGGGGGGGGGAGGGGGTGGTGTTGCTATCTCCTGCTTGGGCTGCTCCCACATGGGACTTTGCTTTGCGGACAGGGTGGGGCGGTCAGTGGGGCTGATCCCGATTTACACACACACACACACACACACACACACACACAATAATGTGACACAAGGGGCTTTATTCTACCCAGGTGGGGAGAGACATGGTTTTGGGGGAAGCGCAGGGAGGGGGCAGAACTGGTCAAGGACCCAGGAGACCAGCATCTTCTCAGGCTCCCAGGAGTGTGTGGGCTCCTCCTGTTGTCGTCCACCTGCAGTTTTTACTTCAAAGTCACTGCAGCCCCATCTCTCTGGAACCCCCCCCCCCAACCTCTTTGAACTTTGAACAAGGATTTCTCCTCCCCCCCCCTTTTTTTTTTCCTGGTGGGAAGAGGCGACAAGAGAGGCCAGGTCTGGCATGAGGGAGACAGGCGCTGGTGCAGGGATCAATAACACCAGAGATCCTGGCCCCTCCTGTAAATGAGAAGGAAATATTTGTTGGGGGGGGAGAGAGAGAGAGCCTGGGAGGAAGGCAGTCCTTTCTGACCTGGGTTGCTGGAGAGGGGTGGGGTGGGGGCAGGGGGCCAGGCGCTGGTGCTTTTCATCCCCACCCCCCAAGAGGCCAAGGAGCCTGGTCTGCCCAAGGAGCACGTTTCCCCTCTGTGCCCCAACCAGTGGGTCCGGCCCATTGGGGCCTGCCATGGCTCTCCTTTGTGTGTGTGTGTGTGTCTCCTCTGGTGCTGCCCAGGTCCTCTGCACAGGGTGCTCGGCGGTGCGGGCCGGAGGAAAGGGCTGCTGTGGATACGGATGCTGTGGGAACCGGTGCCGGGTAAGGCTCCCGTCCGCTCATGATCTTATCACACACCCCCGGGGCAGGTGCTGTGTACCAGGGGGCAAGGGGGAGGGAGCAAGAGCCATGGGAGGTGCGCTAGGAAGGGTGCAGGGTCTCCCTCCCTCCAAGCCCCCCCATGGCGCCTGTCCTGCAGGTAAAACTGCTCACGACCTGGGGTTCAATCTCTGGCTACGAAGGGGTGCCAGAGTCCCAAACCACCACCCCTTGGTACCCACAGAGGCAGCTGATACCTACAGGGAGGTGTGCTTTTTTTTGGGGGGGGGGAATCTTTGACCCTGAAGGCAGTCCTGAACCTGCTAGGGCCAAAGGGAGTGAGCAGATTGTTTGGGGGGGGGAGATGTGGGGGATCTGCATCCCTCCCTTCCTAAGCCCTGCCTCCCCACCCCCACCCTCCAGATGCTTCGTTCTGTCTTCTGTGCCGCCTTTGGTGGCCTGGGGGCCTTCTACTGCCTGGCTGTGGCTTCCACGGGACTGGCCAACGGGCCCAAGTGCCAGATGGAGGACCAGTCCTGGGGGACCCCCTTCAAGGACCTCAGGTGAGGAGGGGAGGGGAGGCTGGACAGGGAGCCCACCTGAAGGGACTGCTTCTTCCGGGGGGGTGCAAGGATACCCTCCTCTCCTCCTTTTCTTCTGGCCCCCTCCAGCTCTGACACCCCCCCTTTCCTGGCAGTGACTCTCCTCCAAGCTGTGCATATCCAACTCGATCTCAGCCCCCCCCTCCTGAAATGGGTCTGTTCCACCACTTCCCCAATCCCCACCCCATTTCTCCCCACTGGGTTGTAAGGAAAACATGTCTTCAATGGAACGAACACACACACACACACACACACACACACACACAAACACACACACAAACATCATGGCCGCTGCGGGGCCCACAGTGAAGAGAAAGGGACGAGCCAAGCCTGCAGGTGTTCTCCGGACAGGGCCACCGGGGTGGGGGCAGCCGGGCAGAGGGAGGGGAGGGACGCAGCCTCTGGGGACATCCAGCCAGGCCAGGCAGATGTTTATTCCTCTGGGGTCTTTTGCCAGGTTGGCTCACTCTTTGGGGGGTGCTCTATTATGAGCCTCGTGGCGCAGTGGTTAAATGCCTGTACTACAAGTAAAACTGTGCTCACGACCTGGGTTCAATCCCCGGTAGCAGGCTCAAGGTTCACTCAGCCTTCCATCCTTCCGAGGTCGGTAAAATGAGTACCCAGCTTGCTGGGGGGGCAATGTGTAGCCTGCACTCTGTAATTAAAATTGTAAACCGGCCAGAGACTACTTGTAGTAGTATGGGGCGGTATATAAGCAGAACACACACACACACACACTGACCTGCCCCCCCCCCACCGCCTGCAGTGAGAGCTACCTGCACAACCAGACACTCTGGGGCCAGTGTGTGAACCCCCCCAACGTGGTGCTGTGGCATCTCGTCCTCTTCTCCATCCTGCTGGGGCTGAGCCTCCTGGAGCTGGTGCTGTGCGGCGTGCAAGTGGTGAACGGTCTCCTGGGGACGGTGTGCGGGGACTGCCGCAAGGGCGCCGACCGTGAGGTAAGGTGGGCAGGTGGTGGACAGACTGGGGGGGGGGAGGCACCGAGAGAAATCGGAGGGGGGGTCTGCTCTGGAAAAGGGGAGGGACACCAGGAAGGGGAGGGGCAGGCAGGCACCCCCCAAAGAGTGAGCCAACCTGGCAAAAGACCCCAGAGGAATAAACATCCGCCTGGCCTGGCTGGATGTCCCCAGAGGCTGCGTCCCTCCCCTCCCTCTGCCCGGCTGCCCCCACCCCGGTGGCCCTGTCCGGAGAACACCTGCAGGCTTGGCTCGTCCCTTTCTCTTCACTGTGGGCCCCGCAGCGGCCATGATGTTTGTGAGCATTCTGTGGCCTTACACCAGCCCTGGCGGCTATTTGGGGACGGGGGGGGCGACAACCAGGCAGAGCCCCAATCTCCCTCTCCCCCCCCACACACACATTGGTCACTGTTGCCCGTTCTGGCTTCTCCGGCAGGGTGAAGGCCTGTGAGGCTCCGAGGGATCTGGCTGGACCACCGCTCTCCCCGCACCCCTCAAAAAAGAGACCGGACGCGCTCACACTCCAACTGAGGGCTCCCTCTGGGCCTGGCAACCTCCTTCCAGCGCCACTTTCTCTCCCGTGTGGGTTGTTTTGGGGGAGACCCTGGAATAAATGCCTGCAGCTGCCGACCAGTCCTCCTGCCTTGGTGTGGAGCAAGGTCTTGTGGATGTGGTGCCCCCCCCCCCCGGAAAAAAAAGGCAGCAGCCATCCTCCCAGCCCCTGGTCCTCAGGGCCCCCACTCAGTCCCTCCCTCCTCAGGGTCTCCCAAAAGACATACAGCCCCCCCCCAGGGCAGGGCAGGGGTGGGGCACAGGGGCAGGGGTGGTGGGGGTGGGCATGGCCTCTTGCCCAGCAAGGAAGATGGGGCCATTGGGGAGGGGGGCAGGCAGCAGCTGAAACGCCGCTCTCCACAGGGTCAGAGGAACCCCCTTCTCCCCCTCTTTTATTTGGTAATGGGGGGGGGAATCATCCTTCCACACACGCTCAGAGGCACTCTCATCTTTATTGTTCTTTCACAAGAGGAGGGAGGAGGCGTGCTGCTCCTGGGAAGGGGGGGTCCTTCTAGAACCTTTCAGGACTGGCTGCTTGAAGGATCCGCGGGGGCGGGGGGGGGGGCAGCTGCAGCTGCGGTGGCTGGGGAGGGGGCAATGGAGGCCGGGCATGCTGCCGGTTCCTGGAGGGGACAATGATGGGGGAGGGGGCAGAGGGGTTGTTTGGGGTTCTGCCCCCCCCCACTCCCCAGGATGATCTCAGCCGGTGCAGCAGAGCAAGCGGCAGTCATTGAGCGCGCTGTCGTCCTTCAGGGCTCCCCGCTGCGGCTCCACCTTGGTCTGGATCCCGCAGACGCCTTTCCCGCAGGGGGGGCTCCACTCCCCATACTCCCCGTAGCTCAAGCCCTCGCCCTCCAGGATCTGCCCGTCGGAGCACGCCATGCGGATGTCGGTGGCCCCCATGTAGTCCTGGGCGGTGGGCCGGATCGGCTCCACCCGCAGGGAGAAACCCACCAAGTAGCTGCCGGTGGAACACCACTGGGGCTCCGACCAGCGCCCCCACCTGGAGAAAGAAAGAAGGAGGGGGAGGGGAAAGGAGAGGAGGCCAGAGTCAGGGGCAGGGACCACGTGGGGCAAGCACCCCCCCCCCCAAAAAAAGCCGGGCTGTTCTGCCCTCTCCCCGGGATACCGCTGCCAAGCAAAGGCACTGTGCCTCCATCCCACCCCACCACGCCAGCCCCTGCCCCCCTGAGAGACCGGCTGGGGCTCCCGCCGAGGGTCCATGGGGTTTGAACACTTGTGCACCTTGCCACTAACCAGACCTACTAAAACCCCAATGGGCCAAAGAGAAAGGCTTAGGATGGCTTCCGTTGGGCCCTCCCCCGGTTGCCTGGGACGCCTGCCTGCCTGAAGTTTGTGCAAGAGCCACCAGTCTCTCTGAGGGTGGGTGACCTCTCTCTAAGGTGCCAAGGAGGAGGCAAAAACCACAGGCACTGAGGGGGACACGGAGGCTTCAGGGGGGCTGGTGTGTGTGTGTGTGTGTGTGCGTGCGCGCGCTAGCCTGGAGTTCCCTTGGCAAGGGGGAGCTTGCATTTGAGGGACTGGGGAGAGGATCCTGGCCAAGCCTGTGCTTCCAGGGCAGGGTCTCTCTCTCTGTGAGCTTGGCCCTGCTGGCACCACCGTGGCCAAAGGCAGGGGGGGGTCTGAACAGGCAGGAGGAGGAATCGGTGCCTCTTTCCAGCACGCCCTCCAGCCCTCACCCCGAGCACAGTCAGGCCCATGAAGACATGGAGCAAAGACAGCGCGCAAAGGCACAGGTGTGCACACGCGTACACATGCAGCGTGAAGAGTGATACGCACGGGCCACTCTGGGACTCCACAGGGTTGTCTTCCAAGCGGTGCTGCCACCCGCCCCGAGTGCAGAAGAGACGGAGACCATTCATGGCCGTGTCATCTTTGATTGCGCCCTGATAGGGTTCCATCTGTGGGGAGAAAGGAAGCAGGTTGGGGGGAGAGCAGGGAAAGAGAGAGACTGCAGAGGGAACCCCTCCTCCCCCCCCCAAAGCAAAGTAGCCCTTCCCTGGGAGGAAGGAGCAGCCTGGGAGAGGCTTAGAATCCTAGAATCCTAGAGCTGGAAGAGACCTTGAGGGCCATCCAGTCCAACCCCCCACCACCACCATGCAGGACCACCCCCATCACAGTGCTCCCGACAGATGGCCATCCAGCCTCTGCTTAAAAATCTCCAAAGAAGGAGACTCCACCACCCTCCTTTGTGGCGGCAGCTTATTCCACTGCCGAACAGCTCAAACCATCAGGAAGTTCTTCCTAATGTTCAAATGGAATCTCTTTCCCTGTAATTTGAAACTATTGCACCAAGTACTAGTCTCTGAAGTCATGGAAAACAAACCTGTTCCCTCTTAATATGACATCCTTTCAAATATTTAAAGATGGCTATCATATCTCCTCTCAATCTTTTGTAAGACTAAACATTCCCAGTTCCCTAAGCCCCTCCTCGGAAGACATTTCCTCCAGACCCTCAACCATCCTGATAGCCCTCCTCTGCACCCGCTCGAGGTTGTCAACATCCTTTCTTAAATTGAGGTGCACAGAAATGGACACAGGACTCCAGGTGGGGTCTGACCAGAGCAGAATAGAGTGGTACTATCATCTTCCTTTCTCTAGAAACTATGGTTCTTTTGATGCAACCAAGAATCGCATTGACTTTCTTGGCTGCCACGTCACACTGCTGGCTCATGTTCAATTTGTGGTCCACCCAGACTCCCAGATCCCTTTCACAGGTACTGTTCTCCAGCCAGGTGTCTCCCATCCTATACCTGTACAATTCATTTTTATTGCCTAGATGCAGGACCCTACATTTCCCTCTGTTGAAACACATTCTATTTGATTTGGCCCAGCACTCTAATCTGTCAAGGTCATTTTGGATTTTTATCCTATACCCTGGCCTAGGGAATTAGCAATCCCTCCCAATTTGGTATCATCTGCAAACTTAATCAGCATACTCTCTATCTCTTCCTCCAATTCATTAATAAAGATATTGAATAGCACCAGACCCAGAACAGAACCCTGGGGCACCCCACTGGTCACGTTTCTCCAAGCTGAAGAGAGGCCATTTATGATCACCCTTTGGGTGCAATCAGTCAACCAATTACAAATCCACCTAACAGTAGCGTCATCTATGCAACATTCTACTAACTTCTTTGCAAGTATGGCTTCTTCGTCCCAAAGATCTCCAGGGGCAAAGGAGGCTGCAGCATTTGGGAAATGGGTGTGGGGGGGCGGGGGCGGGGGTTGGACGTGTGGGTCCTACAGGGTTGAAATCCAAGAAGAACACCAGAGATTATATACTCCTGTTGTGGTGGCTGCCCTGAAGCCCCCTTGCAGTGGGCTGAAATATCAGGGCGGGGGGGGGGGGAGGGAGGGGGAGAGAAGGGGAGATGCTCCCACCCCCTTTACTGCCTTAAGGCCCCAGTGACTAAACCCCTGGCCCCATGTCCTTCATAGCTGGCCCTGCTCTTCTGGGGAGGGGGCAGGCCGGGTTAGGGTTCCTCTCTTTTGGGGAGGGAGGCACCATACGTCCAGCCTCACCTGACCCACAGAGTGGTTGTCAGGGGGTGCCTTGGAGGCCAAGGAAGGACACATCCCAAACCACAGCAGGAAGATGGGGGTGGGGGGTGGGGGGTGGGGGGTGGAGGTGGGGGTGCTGCTGCTGTTACCTTAAGGCTGAATCCCGTGGCAAAGGTCCCTGGAGGGCACATCTGCTGCCAAGCCCAGGCTCCTCGGGGGCCTCCATTGGGCACCTCGATGACCGAGAGGTTCTCCTGGCCACCCTTCGTCTCTGCGGCAGCCTGGTGAAGAAGGAGCAGCGCCAGGAGGGCCAGGGCGCCGGGGCACCCGCGACCACCTGCCATGGTGCCTGCCCAATGCCTAGTGCTTGGGAGCTCAGCGCCTGCAGGTTTTATGCTGTGGGCCCAGGAGATGGGCTCCTGGTGGAGGAGGGGTTGGATGGATTGCAGAGGGCTGGGGAGGGCCACTGCCCCAGGGTCGCTCCCCTCCCCTTCGGGGCTGCAGAGACAACCCAAGGGCCGGTTGGGCCAGGTGGGATTAGCCGGGAACAAATGGGGCAAGGATCCAGACCCTGAGCCTAATCTCTCTTCCAAGAAGGAGGAAGGAACGGGCACAAAAGGGCACCCTGGCAGCCACGCCAGGTCAGGGCGTTCCTCCTGCGAGGAGTCCCCACCACTGCTGCCAACACACACACAAAGCGCTTCACGCCCCACCGACTGCCCCTTCTCTCATGGGCCAAGTGGCTCCCTCCCGCCTCCCATTTCCCCCAACCCCCCCCCACCAACCACATGACTGCAGGTGGATTACAGCCTGGCCCAACTGGGTCTTCTACCCCCCCCCCGTGGCATCTGAACCTGAAGGGTCCAGCTCCCAGGGGCCACTGAGGTGGGCCCCCAGCCCAGCCGGTCCGGAGGAGGTTTGCAATCCGAATCGGGTCTCCTCCTGCATTGACTCCAGAGCGTCCGTGGGGAGACCCATCAGTGGGAAGCAGACCCACCTTCTGCTGTGAAAGACTTGCCTCTTCATCCAAGATATTTGCCCTTACGCAGCGCTCCATGTGGCCCCAGAGGCACTCTCCACCTTCTGATTGCGTCACATGTTCCACTTCTCAGTCAGAAAAGACGTTTCAAGGAGGTGGGTGGATCATCGGCGAAAAGTTTTGGTAGTGATTCGGTGTTAGGACTGGGCTTCGCCCGCCCATCCATTTTCCCAGTGCCTTTTATGTCTCCGCTGCCCTCCTGTCTTCCAAGCCCACCTGAAATGCCAACTTCCAGCAGAGCAGCAAACCTTCCATGATGCACCTCCAAACCCATCCCCTCCTTGTGACTGAAGGCCACTTCTTTGGCCTTTTCCCATTTTGCTTCCCTGGGGCCCACAGGCAGGGCCCTCCCCTCCCCCCAGCTTTCCACTTCAAGGGGAGCAGGAAATTTTGGGGGGGGACTGGGGCTGATTTGGGGGAGGAAATCCAGATGGCTCCTCCTGCTCATGAAGAGGGGGCACAACGGTGCCAAGGGAGTTCCAGTGGTCCTTGGGGGCAAATGACTCGCCTGGAGGGTGCCCCCCCCCGATACTTGGCTAACCTTCCCCCCCCCCTACCCCCAGCCCACTTCCTCCACTCCGGAGGCTCTGCCAGCTCCTCCCAGGTGCCTGGAATGGGTCAGCAGGAGGGTGTGGGGTGTGGGGTGAAGAGTGAAGGGTATGGAGGAACCTCCACGTTGGCCGTGTTTGCCTTGCGGTGGTTTGGTTTCCTGCTTTAAAATGCCAAGATTTTGTAGATCTCAAGGTGTTTACAGTGGGCTTACATCCAAGGGCTTACGCACACACACACACACACACACACACGCACACACGCGCGCGCGCACACACACACACACACACACACACACACACACACACACACACACACACACACAGAGGTATTGACACAGAGAGAGCAAGGATGCCTCCCCCATCTCCCTGGGGGATGGGAGAAGCCCGGCTGCCTCAAATCTTCTGCTCTCCTCTGAGGCGCTGGCAGAGGTGTCCCTGGAACCCTATGGGAGACCCGCCACTCAAGGCAGGGAGGAGAGGTCTGTCCAAGGGTGGCCCCATTTCATCTTGAAGCCCTCCAGTGCGGGAGCGCTCACAGCCTGTTCCACAGGGTGGCATTTTGTTCTTTGTTTTCTTATTGTTGTTGGCTTTAATATTGCTCCTTCATGGTGTAATAAGATGTCTCTCCAGAAACTTTGTTCTCGGCCTATAATTTTGTCTTTAATGTTCTACACTCATTTCACCTAATAACTAACCCCTTGGGATGGGGCAAGGCATGGGGTGAGGTGGTCCTTGGTGCCAGAAGGCCAGGGTAACTTCTTCCCCATCTTGGCTGCAAAGGCATTAGCAAGATAGGTGGCTTGTGCCCACAGCAAGCTAGGGCCACCCCTGGGTCTTGGAGATGCCACTCAGTGCCCTGTGTCTGCCCAAGGGAAAGGGGCCTGAGACCATCCCTACCTGGCTGGCCAGGCTGCTCCAACCCTCTCTCCCGAGGGCTCTAAACCCCCCCCATCCCAACCCACAGGCCTGCTGCTGGGCCAAAGGTCTTCCCTGTCACCAATCAATCATTAACCACCTTCAGCATCCAGCCTGGAAGGTGGGAGGGAAGGACTTGAGGTTGGGGGGGGCACTCTGTTCTCTTCCACCAGTGCCCTCCAGTTCTACCCCAGTTGGCGGGTGGAGGGCAGGCATAAAAGATGGCCGCAGATGAAAGGCTTGCCCGTCTGGTTGGGCTAGTGGCCCAAGGGATGAGCTTGGTGGCCTGCCCTCATCTCTTCTCGCTGCGTTCACCTGTAGGGAGAGATGGGGGGGCGCAGGGTCGGCAAGGGTCAAGAGAGGAGGTGTGAGGCTTCCTTGGTTCCTCCCTGCCTGTGAATTCACTTCGGCTTGAAACTCCTGTCCAGATTGCCACGGAATGTATCCAGTCATTCCATTTCGCAACAATGACCCTTTGGAGCGACCCCAGACCCACACACACTCACAGGGTCTCTGAAACTAGGAGGGATCCCTGAATGGGGGGGGGGGGCTTCTGCTCGCCATGGCCAAGCATGTGGCCCAGAGCTGCTGGCGCCTGGTGCTGCTTCTCCGCCCCCCCTCCTTCCTCCGCCCCCCCTTCCCTGCCTTGTGCCAACACTAACTTGGGTGATGCTCTGAAGGAAGGCTTGGCCCCCTCCAGGACCCCCTCCTCCTTCTTCTGACTTCCTGCCTCTGCAGTTTATCTCTGCTTCCACACCAGCAGGTAGCAGCACTCTGTGTGGGCTCAGAGGCAGTCTCCTCTTTCCAAGCATGTTGGCTGCTCAGCATTAAAAACCAGGGGGGGGAGTCGTGCATCGATGATCGCCCCCCCCCCCCCCCCCCCCCCCCCCCCCCCCCCCCCCCCCCCCCCCCCCCCCCCCCCCCCCCCCCCCCCCCCCCCCCCCCCCCCCCCCCCCCCCCCCCCCCCCCCCCCCCCCCCCCCCCCCCCCCCCCCCCCCCCCCCCCCCCCCCCCCCCCCCCCCCCCCCCCCCCCCCCCCCCCCCCCCCCCCCCCCCCCCCCCCCCCCCCCCCCCCCCCCCCCCCCCCCCCCCCCCCCCCCCCGGCCCCCCCCCCCCCCCCCCCCCCCCCCCCCCCCCCCCCCCCCCCCCCCCCCCCCCCCCCCCCCCCCCCCCCCCCCCCCCCCCCCCCCCCCCCCCCCCCCCCCCCCCCCCCCCCCCCCCCCCCCCCCCCCCCCCCCCCCCCCCCCCCCCCCCCCCCCCCCCCCCCCCCCCCCCCCCCCCCCCCCCCCCCCCCCCCCCCCCCCCCCCCCCCCCCCCCCCCCCCCCCCCCCCCCCCCCCCCCCCCCCCCCCCCCCCCCCCCCCCCCCCCCCCCCCCCCCCCCCCCCCCCCCCCCCCCCCCCCCCCCCCCCCCCCCCCCCCCCCCCCCCCCCCCCCCCCCCCCCCCCCCCCCCCCCCCCCCCCCCCCCCCCCCCCCCCCCCCCCCCCCCCCCCCCCCCCCCCCCCCCCCCCCCCCCCCCCCCCCCCCCCCCCCCCCCCCCCCCCCCCCCCCCCCCCCCCCCCCCCCCCCCCCCCCCCCCCCCCCCCCCCCCCCCCCCCCCCCCCCCCCCCCCCCCCCCCCCCCCCCCCCCCCCCCCCCCCCCCCCCCCCCCCCCCCCCCCCCCCCCCCCCCCCCCCCCCCCCCCCCCCCCCCCCCCCCCCCCCCCCCCCCCCCCCCCCCCCCCCCCCCCCCCCCCCCCCCCCCCCCCCCCCCCCCCCCCCCCCCCCCCCCCCCCCCCCCCCCCCCCCCCCCCCCCCCCCCCCCCCCCCCCCCCCCCCCCCCCCCCCCCCCCCCCCCCCCCCCCCCCCCCCCCCCCCCCCCCCCCCCCCCCCCCCCCCCCCCCCCCCCCCCCCCCCCCCCCCCCCCCCCCCCCCCCCCCCCCCCCCCCCCCCCCCCCCCCCCCCCCCCCCCCCCCCCCCCCCCCCCCCCCCCCCCCCCCCCCCCCCCCCCCCCCCCCCCCCCCCCCCCCCCCCCCCCCCCCCCCCCCCCCCCCCCCCCCCCCCCCCCCCCCCCCCCCCCCCCCCCCCCCCCCCCCCCCCCCCCCCCCCCCCCCCCCCCCCCCCCCCCCCCCCCCCCCCCCCCCCCCCCCCCCCCCCCCCCCCCCCCCCCCCCCCCCCCCCCCCCCCCCCCCCCCCCCCCCCCCCCCCCCCCCCCCCCCCCCCCCCCCCCCCCCCCCCCCCCCCCCCCCCCCCCCCCCCCCCCCCCCCCCCCCCCCCCCCCCCCCCCCCCCCCCCCCCCCCCCCCCCCCCCCCCCCCCCCCCCCCCCCCCCCCCCCCCCCCCCCCCCCCCCCCCCCCCCCCCCCCCCCCCCCCCCCCCCCCCCCCCCCCCCCCCCCCCCCCCCCCCCCCCCCCCCCCCCCCCCCCCCCCCCCCCCCCCCCCCCCCCCCCCCCCCCCCCCCCCCCCCCCCCCCCCCCCCCCCCCCCCCCCCCCCCCCCCCCCCCCCCCCCCCCCCCCCCCCCCCCCCCCCCCCCCCCCCCCCCCCCCCCCCCCCCCCCCCCCCCCCCCCCCCCCCCCCCCCCCCCCCCCCCCCCCCCCCCCCCCCCCCCCCCCCCCCCCCCCCCCCCCCCCCCCCCCCCCCCCCCCCCCCCCCCCCCCCCCCCCCCCCCCCCCCCCCCCCCCCCCCCCCCCCCCCCCCCCCCCCCCCCCCCCCCCCCCCCCCCCCCCCCCCCCCCCCCCCCCCCCCCCCCCCCCCCCCCCCCCCCCCCCCCCCCCCCCCCCCCCCCCCCCCCCCCCCCCCCCCCCCCCCCCCCCCCCCCCCCCCCCCCCCCCCCCCCCCCCCCCCCCCCCCCCCCCCCCCCCCCCCCCCCCCCCCCCCCCCCCCCCCCCCCCCCCCCCCCCCCCCCCCCCCCCCCCCCCCCCCCCCCCCCCCCCCCCCCCCCCCCCCCCCCCCCCCCCCCCCCCCCCCCCCCCCCCCCCCCCCCCCCCCCCCCCCCCCCCCCCCCCCCCCCCCCCCCCCCCCCCCCCCCCCCCCCCCCCCCCCCCCCCCCCCCCCCCCCCCCCCCCCCCCCCCCCCCCCCCCCCCCCCCCCCCCCCCCCCCCCCCCCCCCCCCCCCCCCCCCCCCCCCCCCCCCCCCCCCCCCCCCCCCCCCCCCCCCCCCCCCCCCCCCCCCCCCCCCCCCCCCCCCCCCCCCCCCCCCCCCCCCCCCCCCCCCCCCCCCCCCCCCCCCCCCCCCCCCCCCCCCCCCCCCCCCCCCCCCCCCCCCCCCCCCCCCCCCCCCCCCCCCCCCCCCCCCCCCCCCCCCCCCCCCCCCCCCCCCCCCCCCCCCCCCCCCCCCCCCCCCCCCCCCCCCCCCCCCCCCCCCCCCCCCCCCCCCCCCCCCCCCCCCCCCCCCCCCCCCCCCCCCCCCCCCCCCCCCCCCCCCCCCCCCCCCCCCCCCCCCCCCCCCCCCCCCCCCCCCCCCCCCCCCCCCCCCCCCCCCCCCCCCCCCCCCCCCCCCCCCCCCCCCCCCCCCCCCCCCCCCCCCCCCCCCCCCCCCCCCCCCCCCCCCCCCCCCCCCCCCCCCCCCCCCCCCCCCCCCCCCCCCCCCCCCCCCCCCCCCCCCCCCCCCCCCCCCCCCCCCCCCCCCCCCCCCCCCCCCCCCCCCCCCCCCCCCCCCCCCCCCCCCCCCCCCCCCCCCCCCCCCCCCCCCCCCCCCCCCCCCCCCCCCCCCCCCCCCCCCCCCCCCCCCCCCCCCCCCCCCCCCCCCCCCCCCCCCCCCCCCCCCCCCCCCCCCCCCCCCCCCCCCCCCCCCCCCCCCCCCCCCCCCCCCCCCCCCCCCCCCCCCCCCCCCCCCCCCCCCCCCCCCCCCCCCCCCCCCCCCCCCCCCCCCCCCCCCCCCCCCCCCCCCCCCCCCCCCCCCCCCCCCCCCCCCCCCCCCCCCCCCCCCCCCCCCCCCCCCCCCCCCCCCCCCCCCCCCCCCCCCCCCCCCCCCCCCCCCCCCCCCCCCCCCCCCCCCCCCCCCCCCCCCCCCCCCCCCCCCCCCCCCCCCCCCCCCCCCCCCCCCCCCCCCCCCCCCCCCCCCCCCCCCCCCCCCCCCCCCCCCCCCCCCCCCCCCCCCCCCCCCCCCCCCCCCCCCCCCCCCCCCCCCCCCCCCCCCCCCCCCCCCCCCCCCCCCCCCCCCCCCCCCCCCCCCCCCCCCCCCCCCCCCCCCCCCCCCCCCCCCCCCCCCCCCCCCCCCCCCCCCCCCCCCCCCCCCCCCCCCCCCCCCCCCCCCCCCCCCCCCCCCCCCCCCCCCCCCCCCCCCCCCCCCCCCCCCCCCCCCCCCCCCCCCCCCCCCCCCCCCCCCCCCCCCCCCCCCCCCCCCCCCCCCCCCCCCCCCCCCCCCCCCCCCCCCCCCCCCCCCCCCCCCCCCCCCCCCCCCCCCCCCCCCCCCCCCCCCCCCCCCCCCCCCCCCCCCCCCCCCCCCCCCCCCCCCCCCCCCCCCCCCCCCCCCCCCCCCCCCCCCCCCCCCCCCCCCCCCCCCCCCCCCCCCCCCCCCCCCCCCCCCCCCCCCCCCCCCCCCCCCCCCCCCCCCCCCCCCCCCCCCCCCCCCCCCCCCCCCCCCCCCCCCCCCCCCCCCCCCCCCCCCCCCCCCCCCCCCCCCCCCCCCCCCCCCCCCCCCCCCCCCCCCCCCCCCCCCCCCCCCCCCCCCCCCCCCCCCCCCCCCCCCCCCCCCCCCCCCCCCCCCCCCCCCCCCCCCCCCCCCCCCCCCCCCCCCCCCCCCCCCCCCCCCCCCCCCCCCCCCCCCCCCCCCCCCCCCCCCCCCCCCCCCCCCCCCCCCCCCCCCCCCCCCCCCCCCCCCCCCCCCCCCCCCCCCCCCCCCCCCCCCCCCCCCCCCCCCCCCCCCCCCCCCCCCCCCCCCCCCCCCCCCCCCCCCCCCCCCCCCCCCCCCCCCCCCCCCCCCCCCCCCCCCCCCCCCCCCCCCCCCCCCCCCCCCCCCCCCCCCCCCCCCCCCCCCCCCCCCCCCCCCCCCCCCCCCCCCCCCCCCCCCCCCCCCCCCCCCCCCCCCCCCCCCCCCCCCCCCCCCCCCCCCCCCCCCCCCCCCCCCCCCCCCCCCCCCCCCCCCCCCCCCCCCCCCCCCCCCCCCCCCCCCCCCCCCCCCCCCCCCCCCCCCCCCCCCCCCCCCCCCCCCCCCCCCCCCCCCCCCCCCCCCCCCCCCCCCCCCCCCCCCCCCCCCCCCCCCCCCCCCCCCCCCCCCCCCCCCCCCCCCCCCCCCCCCCCCCCCCCCCCCCCCCCCCCCCCCCCCCCCCCCCCCCCCCCCCCCCCCCCCCCCCCCCCCCCCCCCCCCCCCCCCCCCCCCCCCCCCCCCCCCCCCCCCCCCCCCCCCCCCCCCCCCCCCCCCCCCCCCCCCCCCCCCCCCCCCCCCCCCCCCCCCCCCCCCCCCCCCCCCCCCCCCCCCCCCCCCCCCCCCCCCCCCCCCCCCCCCCCCCCCCCCCCCCCCCCCCCCCCCCCCCCCCCCCCCCCCCCCCCCCCCCCCCCCCCCCCCCCCCCCCCCCCCCCCCCCCCCCCCCCCCCCCCCCCCCCCCCCCCCCCCCCCCCCCCCCCCCCCCCCCCCCCCCCCCCCCCCCCCCCCCCCCCCCCCCCCCCCCCCCCCCCCCCCCCCCCCCCCCCCCCCCCCCCCCCCCCCCCCCCCCCCCCCCCCCCCCCCCCCCCCCCCCCCCCCCCCCCCCCCCCCCCCCCCCCCCCCCCCCCCCCCCCCCCCCCCCCCCCCCCCCCCCCCCCCCCCCCCCCCCCCCCCCCCCCCCCCCCCCCCCCCCCCCCCCCCCCCCCCCCCCCCCCCCCCCCCCCCCCCCCCCCCCCCCCCCCCCCCCCCCCCCCCCCCCCCCCCCCCCCCCCCCCCCCCCCCCCCCCCCCCCCCCCCCCCCCCCCCCCCCCCCCCCCCCCCCCCCCCCCCCCCCCCCCCCCCCCCCCCCCCCCCCCCCCCC
>CM074743.1:572328-612328 GCA_037367245.1 Phrynocephalus guinanensis
TCTGCTTGTTCTTAGGAAACTACATATTTTCCAGGCGTCTAACAGCAGGGAGGGGTTGCCCCCCCTTTCATGCTCCAGCCTGCCTCTCCCTTGGCTGGGCTCCCTGGGCCGACGCCATGCAGAAGCTGCTTGCAGCCAGACACCTCCCAAAAAGAGCAGCTCTGACTGGCCCACCCTTAGTGTGCGTGGCACGGCCACTCTTCCAGCCCCCTCCCCCTTTGAGCCCCACATCAAACATCTGTGCCAGTTTGCAGCTGGGGAAGGCTTGGCCACTTTTCATGCGACAAAAGGCAAGGCGTGTGGTGGCACAGGGTCCTTTATTCTCAGACAACTGTCCCCGGTGTGGGATTGGGGCCCCAAGGCCTCTGGCTAACACCCCCCCACACACACACACACACACGACCCTCCTCCTTTCCTCCTGGCTGGCAGTCTGGCTGTTCCTCTGCTGGCCCATGGTCTTCCCCATCTCCTTGCAGGTGGGGAGGCCCAGTCTCCCCCCCCCCCCAGGGCAGTGGGGGCAGCGCAGCCGGGCTCCGTGAATGCTGGATCCCTGGAGTGGGGGGCTTAAGGTGGACCCCATCTGCCAGTCCTCTTCCTCGCCAGGGGTCTTCTGGGTGAGGGCCTCTGGGCTAACCCTGCCCCGATGGGGGACGGAGGAGCATTCCGGTGGGGCCGTGGCCCACTGAAGGGGGGGGGGCCGCTCAGGTGGTAGCGTCCCTCTCGGAGTCGAGCTGGTGTCGGAGGGAGACGCGGGCTTTGGTGCTGAAGTAAGCCCGGCCCCCTTCGGCCTCCGCCTCGCTGCTGGTGGACGGCGTGGATCGGGACCGGGCGGCCCGGGGCTCGGGCTCCTCCGACGCGGCCCCTGGGGAGGGGAGGGGGGAGAAGAGAAGAGGGGTCAGCCGGCCCAGCGGGCACCCCGGCCGTGGGGCTGGGGGGGAGGGGAGGGGAGGGGAGGGGGCGCCAGCCCTGCCGGCGCGGGATGGGGTGCGGGTCTCCGGCCCCTCCTTACCGGCGGCGGGGGGGTCCTGCTGGCCCGCCTTGCTGCTGCTGCGCCTCCAGCGCCTCCCCCGCGGGAAACAACCCGGGAACTTGGAGCCCATCCTGGAGGATCCTGTGCCAGGAAGGAAAGCGGAGGGTCAGCGGGCCCAGGCGGCGGGGGGGGGGGGCTCCCTGGGGTCGGGGATGTGGGGCGAGTCCCGGGAGGGAGGGACCCCCTGGTCGGCCCAGGAACCCCTGACTCCCCCCTTCTCGAGGCTCAGCCACGGGGGGGGGCGCCCCGCCGTTTTCCCACCGCGCCTCCCCCCCCCCCCGGTCTCCCGCGGTTGCTGCCCCCTCACCTGCCGCCGCCGCTGCCGCGCCTCCTTGCTCTCCTGGGGGCCCCCCCGGTCTGGCGTGGGACGAGAGGACCCCGCTCCGCCTCCTCGCCTGCTCCGCCCCACCCCGCCTCCCCCCCTCGGGAAAACAGCGCCCGCGGCCCCGCCTCCCGCGGTTGGAGGTCGCCGGAGGCAGGAGCCCCGTCGGGGGGGGCGAGGTGGGGCGGCACAACAGGAATCCGCCGCCCCGCCGATGGGATCTTGAAGGGTCGGCGCGCCTTCCACCCCCCCCCAAGACTGCTTCCCCACGTTTCCAAAAGGCGGAGGAGGGGGCAGCGAGGAGCAGCCAGCCCTCCCCCCCTCCCCGCTCAACTTCAAGCCCCGCCCGCCTCCCCGCCTCTAGCCCGCAAACGGCGCTCTGTGCGTGCTCAGAGGTTCTCCCCCGAAGAGGAGGAGCAAGATTCGGGGTGAGGGGGGGGGCAAGCGGGTAGCCCAGGATGGCTGGGGACTGGCGGAGGGTGCGGGCAAAGCGAGACACACGCACACACGGTGACACTGAGCCCGCGGGGACGGGGGTGGTGGCTCCTGCTGCCTCCCTGCCTGCTTTGACAGCCGTCGGGCTTTCCAGCCGCAGCAGACGCTCGCCCTACCCCGAAGCGGGGTGGGGGTGGGGGGGTGTGTGCGCCCTCTGAGCCTCGGTCCGAGAGGGTGGTGGTGGTCGTGGTGGTCCTGTTCCGACCGAGGCCGCCCCCAAGCCTCTTTCGCAAGAACCCGTCTGTCCGCCTCCAGCCCGCCTTTCTGCTGGAGCGCTGTCCCTGTTGGACTCCGCCCTGCCTGCCTTGGCGAGGTGGGGGGGGCGGCGCCTTGCCTTCCGCGGGGCCCTGAGCGCCAGCGGCCGGGACTGGGCGGCGCTGAGCCCGACTCGCCCCTGGGACGGCCCTTCTCCGCCCAGCCCGAGCCCGCCCGCCCGCCGCTCCCTGGCGCCGCCGCCGCCGCTTCTCCGGCCCAGGTAAGACCCCCCCCCTTTCCAAACCTCCCTCCGGGGCTGCGCGCGTTTCCCCGAGGCCTCTTTCCCCCCCCCCGCTCCACTTTGCCCCGGGGGGGGGGTCCAGAGCGCCCCAGCTCCCGCCGACCGGCTGCAGCACGTGGCGCGAGGGGAAGCGACAGCCCGGCGGGAACCTCCGCTGAGACGGGGCGCCGGGGCGGGATCCCCCCTCACCCCCTCCCCCCACCCCCGGGGCGCCTTCCCTCCGGGCGCAGGGACGGGGCGGGACGGGGGGGTTTCTTCCTGCCTAAACTCTTCGGGGCGGCAGCCTCCCCCCCCCCCCCCCCCCGCTCGCCCGTCCTATCCCGAGTGAGTCAGCCGGGAGGGGCGGCCGCCGCTTCCGAAGGCAACCTTCCTGGGGAAAAGTCCCGGCGGTCGGACGAGCTGCCGCTGCCGCTGCCTCTAGCGGGCTCCCTCCTAGGCGGGTGAGCGCCTCGGGGCCGGGCCGGGCTGGTGGGCCGGTGCTCCTGCTCCTTTTCGCTCTCCTCTCCCCCCCCCGCCACGCCACAGGCCGGACCTCCCTCCCTCCCTCCCGATGCTGACCCTGGACAGCCGCCTGCCGGAGGGCGAGGAGACCCAGGATGCGGCCGAGAGGCCCTGCCTGCCGGAGGATCCGGATGCGTCGGACAGCCTGCAGGAGGGCGAGGCCCCAGGTCAGTCTGGCCGGGTGGGGGCAGTTCCCTGCAGGGAGCAGGGCAGGGAGCACAGCCGGGGTGGGCAAAATAACGATCTTCCTGCCCCCCCTTTCTCTCCTCCCCCCCCACAGGGGAGCGGTGCCCCTTCCTCGCGGTGTATGAGGTCAAGCCCCTCCGCTCCCAAGGCCCCTTCTTTCTCAAGGGGGTTCCCATCACGGCTCGGGTGGAGGGCACCGAGAGGTACACCACTGGCTCCAAGGTAAGAATGCAGGGAGGGGGCCCGGAAGGGCCTGAGGGGGCGGCGGTGACATGGCAGGGGTGCAGGAGGCACAAGTCAGGGAGGGCAGCCGCCCCCCCAGGCCATAATGATGACTATGGCCTCCAGATGTTGGGCAGTCACCAAATCCATCTAGAGAGGCACATTTCTGGCCTGGGGTGCCTCTGAGTCACCCCTGCAGCAGGAAAGACTGACAGGGCCATGGGGGGGTGGAGGTGGGGGGGGTGTCTCCCATGGACTGGAAACTGATGCGGCCCTTCTGGGCGACCTGCTTTGAACTGGAGGAAAGGAACTGGATGAACAATGAGAATGTCCGGTCAGCTGACCCCGCTGGTCACTCCTGGGACTTCCACCCTCAGCCCCCCCCCCAAGGCAGGGAGGAAGAGATGGCTGGGACAAAAGCACAGGGCAGGAACTTCCTTTAAAACTATTAGAACTGGCCACTAGGCAAGTCTGCCTCTGCCCAGAGCATGCCAGTGGGATTGGGAGGTGGTGGTGTTTGTTGTCCATGGAGTGAAAGCTGGTGCAGTCAGGAATCCAGGTTCCTTTTCTGTGTACAGCCTCCGTGGAAGTGACAAAGCGACCTGTGGGTGACTGCAAGGCACTCTCTTGGTGGAACTGCCACCTGAGGAAACACAGAGATCCCAGGCCTCTTCTCTCTCACACACACACACCCGTCCGTCCATCCTTGAAGTTTTCCTCTCCCCTCCCCTCCCGTGTGTGTGGTGCCTTTTGGGTTGCTTTTTAGGCTGTGAAATTGGTTTGCGATGGCTAAACTGTCTTCCAGGGGAAGAACTAACTTGGAGGAGTGGTGGAGGACTCCACACGGTTGCTGAAACAGAGGCCGGTCCCGTGTATCTCGTGGCAAGCATGGCTCTGCTGGTCTGATCAGATGGTTGGCCATTCCAATCCACAGCCTCTGTTTCTCTCTTGCTGCTGATTATCCGAGCCCCCCACCCACCCAGCCCACCTTCCTGGGGAGAGACAGAGCATCTCCACTGCCAGGAATGGCTTGTCCCCCCCCCCCCCCCCATTTCCCAGGTGTGTGGCTCTAGCAGTGCAGGTGGGCAAGAGGGAGGGTCACCTTTTCTCTCTTGGCTCCATGACTCCTTTTCCCTGCCTTTTTGTACTTGGGACGGGCAGACGGGCAGGCAAGGAACTATCTTGCAGAGGGGCAGAGAAGGGAGGGGGGGTCTCTTGCCCTCTGCGGCCAGTTGTGCAGTTCCCTTTTCCGTTTGGCTCTCTTCACATCAGGAGGGGTCGCAGCATCCTCCCAGCACTTTGGAGCCAGTCCTGCGACATCTGTGGTCTGGAGAAATCCTCTCTTTTTGAGGTGCATTGCTTTCTCCATCACTCCACCCCCCCCGCCCCCCAACTCTCTCATGTCCTTTCAAGCCTGCCTGCTGCTGGGGAATTGGCAACTTCCAGAATGCACCACCATACACAGCCCTGGTCAGCTCTTCCAAGCCGAAACCCTGGCTTCCTCCCTGGATCAATTGATCTCACGTGGTTTCTTCCTCACTTTGTACTACAGCCTTTCTGTGCCAGTCTTTGCACAATGCGGCACAGTGAGCCCAGTTTAGCGATCTTCACTAGATCTTTGCCTGAATCCCACTCCTTCATCCTTCAGCCATTGGCGTCTGTCAGTCTCTCCGCTGATAGGCATCTCTAAGGAACAGATCCTTTCCCCTTCACTGTCAAACTTCCATGCCTCCCTGCATCATGACGGAGAGCACTGAAGGCAGAGAGGATCGTGGCCACGATCCCCCGTAGTACGCCCTTCTGCTGATTCAATGGCCCTACTCTAGTTGTCCGGCTCCTCCATCACTGCCTCTCTCGGTTCCAGCCTCCAGTCGGGCTCATGACTGAACCAAACCTTTAATCATCTCAGTTTCTCATTGTCATCATTAAACGTACACAATTTTTCTGGAATCATCATATCATATATTTTTTCTTCTTCATCATGATGTAGTAATCCTGATTTTGCACTTACTGCTTCAGTGTTTGATATCTAAAATAATTTCAAGTCATTGTTTTTTCCATGCCAGGTAACATGACGTATCCTGTATCTCTTAAATTACTCTTGTTCTTCTCTCAGTTTCCAACACCTCCTTCATCTGTTTTCATTGTGGTGTTTTCCACCCACCCATTAAGTTGCACTAGAGCAGATTGTTTGAATCAGCTGGGTGAGTCAACTCCAGTGTTGGTTCCATTGAGTCAATGGCCCTACTCTAGTTGTGACTTCCTAGGCTAAGCAACAGGATTTCAGCTGTATAGATAGAACAGGGAAGGAGATACAGCACAACTTTGTCTGGTACTTTTAGCTCTTCTCCTAGGATGTACAGCTGGGCTGTTTCCAAGGCTTGTCAGAAGCTTTTGTGATGGTGAACCTTTTAGAGATCGAGTGCCCAAACTGTGATTCAAAACCCACTAATTTTTTGTAGGGTGCCAATACAGCAATTCTATGAAGGGGCGATGTTGGGTGCCCACAGAAAGGGCTCCGAGTGCCACCTTTGGCACCCATGCCATAGGTTCGCCAGCACTGTTTTAGAACAACCCACAGCTTCTCCTGACCCACATAGCAATCACTATAAAGCATAGACGGAGCATTTTCTGAAGTTCTTTGGTGTCCTCCAGTGGCCAAGGTACATTTACAATACAGTCTCTCGTGCTGCTTCCTTTTCAGAACCCTGTTTGAAACCAGGCATTTCTTGCTGTTTGGGGCAAAAGCCTTGTGTTGCAACACCTTGAGCATTACCTTGCTTGCATGAGAAATTAATGCAATGGTCCTATAGTTACTGCACTCCTTTGGCATCTACTTTATTGGGGACTGAACTGTTAGGGGCCATTGTTTTCCTCTTTTTTTTACCATATTCTTGTTAGAGTTTTGAGAGATTCTTGTTAGAGTTTTGAGAGATTCAGTCTCTGTTATTTGAACTAACACTATTGCTATCTCTTCTGTCCGTGTGGTTTATTTCTTCCAAGTGCTTTGAGAGTACCTTTCACTTCATTTTTTAAAAACAACAGATTCTTAAATATTTTTCTTTTAAGGAATATGTCATTCTATCTCTTTCTTATAGCTTTTCCCATATAGTTTCCTCTTTGCATTATTTTCTCCTGATAAAGATAAAGGTTAAAATATTCCTCCATTCATTTTCAGTAGCTGTAATATTAAAGTTAAATTTCTTGGACCTTTTCCGTTTTGTTTGCAGTGATTTTCACACTAGTCCTCTTTGTCTTATGTGTGACTTGTTAACACATTTTTTTAAAAAAAATACTGTACTGATTGATACTTTTCCTCTCTTTCTCTTTTGAGTACCAGAACAATCTTTTGCAGTCTTCCATGATTATATTTTCTGTTTTAGTCCATGAGCTTTCTGGACTTTGGTCGTTTGACTTGAATAAAGCAAATCTGTTCTCTCCAGGGTCTTTACGTTCCTTGTGAATGTTATTTAAACTGTACTTTAGTACCACTGTGGTTTGACTGTTCTTTCACGGTTCTTCTCCAGCGTCGTTTTGTGGCCTGTGCCAGAGGTTTGTCTTCCAGTTACACAGTTGGGCCATTTCTGAGAGTAGAACCAGCTGTTGAGTTGCCCGTGCCCTGTGCTTGCAAGGAGCCCGCCCTGGCAACTGGACTCTGCAGAAGAGCAAAAACTCAACTCCACGTTGTTGCTAAAGCAAGGTTTCCTTTGGAAAGGTTTCCAGGAGGAGGTGGCCAGGGCAGGCGGCTCGCGGGGCTCCCTGGCGCAAGGCAGCCCGTTGTCTTTGACACAAGCCTGCCTCGGACAATTGGCATTGTTCCTGGGGAGGACAAGGCGTGTCCTGTGCTTCTGAGCTCCTCCTCACGCCCAACAATTAGCAACAGCAAGGCCTCTGCCAGGACTGACCTCCGCTGTGGAGAGTCGTCCTGGGTCAGAGCACCTTCTCCTTTTGTTCAGCCCTCATTGGGGGGGGGGGGGGGGAGGCTGCTCCTGCCGGCAGCAATGGAGGGGGCCAGGCTGGGGTGGGTTCAACGGCCCACAAGCAGCCTGCCTGTAACAACCTCAAATCTCAGAAGGCTGTTGTTGTCAGTCAAACCTAAAAGTTCTCTCATTCATGGTGTGTGTGTGTGTGTGTGTGTGTGGTTGACCATCTTATTGAGATCGGAGCCAAGTCACCTGCAGTTTGTTACTGACTGTTTCTGCTTGGGGGGGTATTTTTGCCCCCTTCTCTGCTCCTTCCAGAGAGCCAGAAGTTGGGTGTTTAATTCCCCAATGTGGCCCCCTGGGAGAAGGGCCAGGCTGGGTGGCCTTGGACCGAAGCAGCACCTTCCCAGCATGGCCCCCCTCCCCAAGAAAAGGGAAGGGAAATGCACTTCTGTGTATTATCTGCCTGGAAAACCCTGAGCACGGTCACCACACATCAGGATTTGACTTGACAACACATGATTGTTGTTGTTGTCGTTGTCGTTGTCATTGGTTCACAGACTCATTTCCCTTGTGGACAGTGTGTAAATGGGGTCTCGGATAGAGCCGCAGGTTCCTGTGCCGTTGCCCCCCCCCCACGTGGGGTTTGTGACCGGTCACATGACCAATGGCACCTGAACGCAGAGCCTCAGGCTGGCTCAGGATGGAGCGGGACGGGTCCAAAAGCAGTTAGAACCTAAAATGCTGTGACTAAAACAAAACAAAACAAAAAAACAGTATAACCTCCAACATGCATTGCTGTTACAGAGAAGATGAGGGAGGTTCTGCTTCTCCTGTTTGCCTCTGCAGCAACCCCAAGTTTTCCAAGTGCCGCCTGGGTGTCAGGAGGGAGGGAGGAGAGCCTGGTGCTCAGAGCAGGTGCCAGCCGAAGGCAGCAAGGCCCAGTGGGTGTGGGGGGAAGGAAGGCCATAGCGAAGAAGAGAGCCCTTTACAAGAGCCCTTTGGAAGCAGTGGCAGCTCAGGATTGGGGTGGGGAAATGCCTGAAATTGTGGGGTGAGGCAGCCCCCCCACAGGGCCCAGGTGCCACCCTGAGGGATGCTTGGGGGGGGCACAACAGAAGCAGGCGGGCACCAGAGGGGGGGGCTTTCACTCATTCACAGGCACTCGGAAGCATTTCTTCATTTCCTGCTGGGGAAATTCCTCCTCAAGCCATCATGGACCTCAGATTACGGGAAAGCACAGCAGCAGGGTTACTTTCGGGGGGGGGGGGGGTTGCAGCACGTTATTTTCCAAGAGTAACCTTCCTGGCTCGGCCCTGGAGGGAGGTCATTGGCCCAAGCTGGCCTCCCCCTTGCTGGGAGGTCTTCCCTGGGAGTGAGGGTCGGTGAGGCAGTCCTCAGAGAGCCCCCCCCCCCAAAAGTCTCCCAGCTGAGGCCAGGACCCACATCAATCCTGGCTCCTGGTTGGGGAAGCCACCCACACTCCCCTTGGACCGTGGCTGCCCCACTGGCCTGTGGCCACTTCCCCAGATGTATGGCCCCTTCTCCTCAGAAACCCCAAACAAGGCTGAGGCCTGGAAGGCTGGGGGGGGGGGCACACATCCTTTTGTCTTTTCTCTTCCTTAATTTGTACCCTTTGTCGGCTGCCTTTCAAGGTGGCTCAGCAGGTCAAAAGAAGTCATCCTAAAAGCATGGACAGTTATAGATGTACAGTAATAATTTAAAATCCATTAATTAGAAATTGGGGTGTGCTGGGGGGGCAGCATCCGAGAGGCCTGCCTGACCAAGTGCCCCCCCAATTGCCGCCATTCTCCCCGAGAGGACGGTGTGTGTGTGTCTGAGGTGGCACGGCAGGCCTCGAGGGGAGGGCGCCAGGGCTTCAGAGCCCCTCCTGTTTCTCCTGGGCAGGTGCGGCCAAACACCCTGTACTCCCTGCGGCTCACCCACGGGCAGTTCACCTGGACCATGAAGAAGAAGTTCAAGCATTTCCAGGAGCTCCACCAGGGACCTTGTGCGGCATCGGATCCTCATGAACTTCCTCCCTCTCGCCCGGTGAGAACCAGGAACGACACACACACACACACACACACACACACACACACACACACACACACACACACACACACACCATGAGAAAAGGGGCTGGTGCCAGAAGTATGGGAAAGGCCAGGCAGAAGCTCCATGGGTGTCTGTGCAGCACTGGGCACAGGGTGGGGTGGGCGGACGCACACATGGTGCCCGGGGCACTCAGTAGCTGGTCAGCGTTTTTGTCCAGCCAACCGGGAAATGCACCAGTGGCCATGTGGTGCTACGTGCGCTTCTCCAAATGCCTTGTCAGCTGGATGGAATGGACACCGGCTCGTAGGCCCAGGATTTCTTCCTCGGTGTGGAGCTCTGCCCGTCTGTGGCTGCCAAGCTTAAGCTGCCATGCCAGTTCACCTGCTGCTGTTGCCCCCCCCCAAAGAAAAGCTTGTCTCAAGTAAAGCTTGCTAGTTTCAGGGGAGTGCGCTTTTTTTTTTAATTTATTCTTTTGGGGTTTTGTTCCAGGTTGTGGGAAGGACATTTTAAGGTGATTTGCTCAAAATTCCAATCGGCAATTCACCCCTCTGCAGTCAAAACCCACTTCTTCAGAGGCACGCGGGCTCATGTTTGAGGGGGGGGGGACGGTGATCCGGGTCTCTGGATGATAAGAGAGGTTTCTGTCCTTGCTCTCATGCGCCGGGTGGGACGCGGTGCCCCAAACCCTACGTCCAGCGGCTTGCAATCTGGCCTCTGAGGAAGTGCAGTTTGAAACCTCAGGCAACCACAGGGCTCTCTGGCCTTGACGAGGCTGCAGAATTGTGCCTTTTCCTTTTACTTGTACGCCACTTTTCCGGGAACTATTTGGCTTTTGCCTTTGATGCGCTTGCCAACCAAAATGAAAGGAAGCTGGACCAGCTTCGTGGGGGGTGGGGTGGGGGGATTCTGTGTTCCCTTTGAAGGCTGTCTGGGGTGCCTTGGCCTGGGCTCCCACAGCATGGTGCCCTCCAGATGTGTTGAACTACAACACCCATCCTACCCAGGTGGGGTGCACAGCCATCTTTGGGGTGGAGAGGAGGAAGGCTGAGCTCCAGCAAAGGCGGGCAGGGCAAGGGTTCCAGCCACAGTGGCAAAGCCCCCCCCCGGCGCGCCTCTTACAATCCAGAAGTGGAAAAACACAGCCATTATTCTTTCCACTCCGTGTGGTTTTGAAAAGTTGCTCTGTCAGATTTCTTTTTGTTTGTTTGTCCTTTCCAACCCTGTGACTCAGAGTTCATTACGAAACCCGATTCTTGGCCAGCAAAAGTTTCATTTTTGGTGGGAGAGCCTCCGCGGGAGGTATACTTGCGTTGCTTTGCCAGCAGCAGCAGAGGTGGACACCCCCCCCCACCCCGAAGCCAGTTCTGTGGCCCACAAGCAGCTCGTACCTGGCTCTTGAGGCCTAGTGGGCGGATCCAGACTTTGGCAACGGGAGGGAAAGCTCACTTGAACAGCCAGGACTCAGCATTCCCACCAGCCCCAAAAGTCTGGCCTTTGTGCTGCTCCTTTCCGATGTGGCCACGAGGGTTTGCCAAAGCGGCCTTAGGTCCAGCTGGTCTGGGCCCTTGTCTGGCATCCCTGGTCCCCTAACCCTGCCCTGTTTTCGGAGGAGGCCGCTGCAGGCGGACGGTTTGGGCCTCTCCCTCCTTTGCCCACCTCACCTGAGGTTTTGGCGGAGGGAACCCCTTTCCCCTTTCTGACCCAACCCCCTGACCCCTCCCCCCCATGCAGGGAGTGGATCCTCAGGCCTCCTGCAGGGAAAAGGGGCAAGGAGCCCCCGCCCCCTGGGTGGCCCCTCCCGTGGTGCTGGTGGCAGTGGCATTTCCCTGGGGAACCTGTCCTCCTTAGCCAGCTGAGCAGCATTCTTGACTTAAAAGCTGCCTCTTGGGAAGAGCGGCCCTTGACACCTGTTTGCCCTTGGGTCTGCTCCCTCCTGCCCCCCCCCGCCCCCGCTGCTGGTCCTGGACTGGCCAGCCCAGACCTGGGGGGGGAGAGGGGGGCATGTCAAGTCTTTCTGTGCCCCCTGACCCCCCCCGACCCCTCCTCTTCCCTGCAGGTTTGCCCTGCAAGGCTCCCGGCTGGGAGGAAGCACCCTGGACCTGCCATCTCTGCCCCACGGGGGGGACGTTGCCCGCCGTGCATCCAGCAAACAGGTGGGCGTGGCGGCGGCGGGAGGTGGGAGGCAGAGATTTGGGGCATGGGTCCATGGTGGGCAGAGAGCAGAAGAGCCGTTGGTGCCGGGGTCCTGCGAAGGAAGGCCAAACCCCTCCCCTCCCCTGTGCTTGCCTCCTGCAGAAACAGCTGGAGGGCTACCTCAACGCCTTGCTGGAGAGCAGCTTCTATCGGGACTACCATGCCATGGTAAGGCTGCGTTCGCCCACCCTGTTCTGGGCAGGAAGGTTTACACCTGGGGGGAGGACAAGCGGTGCCTCGCCACAGGCTGGAGGCCACCAGGACAAGAGCAGAGCGGCAGGACTCCTCTGCCCCCCCCCCCCCGCTTTCCTCCATTCATGCTGGAAACTGACACCCCCCCCCTTTCCTCTGCTAGACAGAGTTTCTGGATGTCAGCCGGCTGTCCTTCATTCCGGACCTGGGATCCAAAGGCCTGTGAGTGAATCCACACACACACACACACACACACACACACACACACACACACACACACACACACACACACACACACACACACACACACACACACACACACACACACACACACACACACACACACACACACACACACACACACACACACACACACACACACACACACACACACACACACACACACACACACACACACACACACACCATCTCCTGAGAAGCTGCTCTTTGGGTGGGGGAGGGGGAGGGAAGCGGACCCCCCCTCCCCGTGGTTCCCCTTCAGTCTCCCCTGAGTCTGCTGAGCTGCACGTCTTACCTGTGCTTCATCTCCCTTCCCCCCTCCTCTGCCCCCCCCCACCATGCAGTGAGGGCATGATCCTGAAGCGCTCAGGGGGCCACCGCCTCCAGGGCCTAAACTGTGCTGGGCGCCACCAGGTGTGCTACCACTGGTCCAAGAGGTGAGTCCCTCCTGGGCGCTGGGCGGTGGGGGGATGTGATTGAGGGGGCTGCATGTATTCCCCTTCTCCCCATGGCTGACTCTCCCCCCCCCGCCCTACGTGGCCTGTCCAGGTGGCTGGTGGTGAAGGACTCCTTCCTCCTCTACTTGAAGCCAGAGTCCGGCATCATCTCTTTCGTCCTCCTTTTCGACGTGGGCTTCAGTGTCCAGGTGGGCAAGAAGCCCACGGAGACCAAGTACGGGGTCCGCGTGGACAACACCTGCCGGTGAGGAAGGCGCATGCACACACCTGGGTTCCTTCCCCCACCGGGGAAGGGTGGGAGGGAGGGAGGTGGTGCTGGAGGCTTGGGGGGGCAAATTGGGGGGGGGAGAAGGCACCCGGACGTGTGTTTCCCGGAGGATGGGAAGGATGGGGGCTGAAGCCGGCCCGGAGGGACAGAGGGCAGGGAACGGCATGGGAAGGAAGGCAGAGCCCTAACCCTGAAGAGGGACATCGGCCTCTGGCGGAAACCAGCGCTGATGGGAGAGAGGGGCCAGGGAGCCTTCGGCAAGCGGCCTCTGCAAAAGCTGGGGGGGGGGGGGACTCCGGAAGACTGCACGGGAACAGGCTGGCCTTCTGGCGGCAGGGGGGTGGGTGGGTTGGGTTGCGCTGGCTTCCTTGCCAGGGAGGACGGTGGCCATGGAAGTTGGAATCTGCTAAGGAGGGTGTAACAACTCACCTGCCGAATCAACTAGCCCTGAAAGTGGATGGCGCTGGAGTGTCAGGCCCATACCCGGCCATCGCCAGCAATGCGGCCGCGGGGGCTACACCGCGACGAGTAGGAGGGCCGCTGCGGTGGGCCTTGAAGCCTAGAGCGCGGGCCTGGGTGGCGCCACCGCAGGTGCAGATCTTGGTGGTAGTAGCAAATATTCAAATGAGAACTTTGAAGGCCGAAGTGGAGAAGGGTTCCATGTGAACAGCAGTTGGAGGAGGAGCAGATGGCTTGGAGGGGTCTCCATAAGAGGCGCTGGAGGCACCCAACGACTCTGCTTCCCTTTTTCTCTCCCCCCCCCTAGAGAAGATAGTGAGAGGGGATTCACTGGCCCTCCAAGGCACACAGAGAAGAGTGCCCCTGCTGCCGTGTGGGTCCCTTGCACCCCAGACCCCCTGTGGGATCCTCTTAAATCTCCCCAGGGCCAGATGCAGGGGAGTGGTACAAAGAGACAGAGATCTAGTCTCATGCGCTCCCAGAGGCATCCAGGAAGCTGGACTAGATGGGCCTCTTTTGGCCTGATCCAGCATGGCTCTTCTTTGGTTCTTATGGATTGGGGCCTTCATGATCCTCCTCCTCCTCCTCCTCCTCCTCCTCCTCCTCCTCCTGCAGGTCCCTGGTCCTCAAGTGCAGCAGCTACCGGCAGGCCCGCTGGTGGGGCCACCAGATCTCCGAGCTGGCCGAGAACAAGGGCCGGGACTTCCTGCACCTCCATCGCTACGAGGCCTTCGCTCCGGTGAGGAGGGAGACCCCGGCCTGCTGGTGAGAGTGGAGCCCAGCCATGGGTGGGGTGGGGTGGCCCTCTTTCTCCCCCTTCCTCACCATGCGCACGCATGCACGCTCTCTCTCTCTCCACATCCAGGTTCGTCAACGGTGCCGGATATTTCGCTGCCGTAGCTGACACCCTGATGCAAGCCAAGGAGGAGATCTTCATCACAGACTGGTGGTGAGCTCCTCGGGCGCCCCACTGCGGGGGGGGGGGGGGGAGGTCCTCCTCAGGCTGTAGGGAGGGCCAGGTTATGGGAGCCCCCCTCCCTTGGCCTTGTGAGTCGGTGGCAACCACATGCCCCATTCCCGAGGGCCCCCCTCTGCTCCAGGAGGTTCATAACCCAGGAACCCCAAAGTGACTTTCCAAACAGCAGGATCTGGAATGTTCCAGAAACCGTTGCCTCTGGAAAAGCGAGTCCCGTTGACATCATGTCCTGTTCAGAACTGGGGGCTAGGGCCAATGTGTGTAATTGCTAGAGCTCTGCTGGAGGGGACCTGCTCGTTTTGGAAAGGGGGGGTCAGTGTGTGGTCCACCTGCAAGACACGGTCCTCCTTGGCCCATTCAGAAGCCCCTGTTTTATGGGGAGATGCGCCCACATTTCTCGGGAGCATGGACCTCTCAAGAATCCCTGGTGTGTTTTTGGAGGAGGGGGGGCATGGGAGACAGGAGGTGCCAGGACTGAGCCCTGTGGGGATCTGGCTCTAAAGGACTGGATGGCAGGCAGAAATTCAGCAGGTGATGCTTCCTTCGTCCAAATGGAGGAGCCAGCGGGGAGAAGGGAAGAGGCCCACACTCAGCCCCAAGGCAGCCCTGCAAGTCCACCCCCCCCCAAAAAAAACCCCAAGGACAGAAAGTGGGGAGGGAATTACCTCTGAGTTCCTGTGTGCAAACATGCCTCGCCCCCCCCCCACTGCCGCGCCCCAATCGGCTGCCTCTGGCCCTTCCAGGCTCAGCCCGGAGGTTTACCTGAAGCGTCCTGCCCAGTCGGACGAATGGCGCCTGGACCTCATCCTGAAGCACAAAGCGGTGGGTGAGCTGTGGGGTGGTGGTGGTGGAGGGGAGCATGGAGGGGAGCAGGCAGGGGAAGGGAGGCCGGGGTCCCTTCCAGCTGCTGATGCTGGGGGCCCCAAAACTCCTCTTCTCTCTCCCCCCCCCGCCCCCCCTTGCCGTTTGCAGGAGGAGGGGGTGCGCGTCTGCGTCTTGCTCTTCAAGGAGGTGGGGCTGGCCTTGGGCATCAACAGCGATTACAGCAAGAGGGCCCTGATGCTGCTGCACCCCAACATCAAGGTGGGAAGCCTTCCCCCCCCGCTCCCCCCCCCCCCACAGATGGATATTCGGGCACCTCCCCCACCACCACCCTCTGGCCTGGCCTGGCCCACCAGGTCCATGCCCCACCTGCCCCCCCCCCCCCGGCCTCCCTCTCCCTCTGGGTGCCCCCCCCTTTCTCCTGCCGCCTCCACCTGCTGGTCACACCTTGGCTTGCAAATCAAGGCCGTTTGCTTGAGCGCAAGAGCCGGCCGGTCCCTGCACAATCTCTCCCCCCCCCTTTGAGGACGAAGGCCGGAGGGAGAAGGCTTGGAGGAGAGGCCCTGTCCAAAAGGGCCTGGCTCCAGGCAGGGCAGGCTTGTGTCTCCATTAAGGCCCCACCAGAGAGACTCCCTAGGGAGGGGTGCCCCCTTCACCCCATGGAGGTGTCTTCTGCGGGAGGGGCCCATCAAAGGCTGCGGTGGAGAAAGGGCCCCTTAAAGGCCAGCCAGTTTGATTTGGCATCTGCCTCTGACCAAGGGGGCAGCCTCCAGGGGGGACGGACAGACAGGGACACCGAAGGACGAGGAGGCCAACAGGCGTGCCGGAGCCAGCTTCTAGGCAGGGCCACGTGGCTCCGTGGCCTTCCGTGACCAAGGCCCCCCCTCCCTTTCTCCTCCCTGCAGGTCATGCGCCATCCTGACCACGTCTCCTCCATCATTTTCCTCTGGGCCCACCATGAGAAGCTGGTGGTGGTGGACCAGCGGGTGGCCTTCCTAGGGGGGCTGGACCTGGCCTACGGGCGCTGGGACACTCACGAGTACCGCCTCACGGATCTGGATGGGGAGAGCTCCCCCGGCTCCAAGGTGAGGAGCGGCTGGCCGAACGACCCACCGAGGGGGGCCAAGGGGCCTTCCTCTCCCTTCTCCTTCCCCCTGTGCCGCTGCCCCCTGCCTCTCCTCTCTCTCTCTCTCTCTCTCTCTCTCTCTCTCTCTCTCTCTCTCTCTCTTGCAGTGGCTTCCCCTTCCCTCCCTCCCTTCGAGGGCTCTCCCTCAGCACCTTTTGCAGGACCTCCTGGGCTTTTGGATTGGCCTGTCTTCCGCCAACAGCCAGAGGTGGCTCAAGAGGCCATGGGTGGGCAGCAACCTGAAGCAGCAGCACCAGCCGGCCCTGCCCTCTGCCGGCCCTTTTCAACGGGGCCCCCATTCCTGTCGCCCTCCCTGTCTCCCCCTTTTGCTCTCCTGCTTCTGATGTCCCCCCGTTTTCCTTTTTCCTTTCCTTTCTTTTCTTGGCTTTCAGCTGCAAGCGCCCTGCTCTCTGTCCGGGGCCACCGGTCGGCCGCCTCCTGCTGACCCTCTCTCTCTCTCAGGGTGGGGCTGCCCACTCGGAGGGGGACGAGGCCCCCATTGACCTGGCCACGAACCAGCGCCTCTGGCTAGGCAAGGACTACAGCAACCTGATTGCCAAAGACTGGGTGCAGCTGGACAAGCCCTTTGAAGGTGAGCCTCCGTGGCCTGACCGGGACCCTCTGTGGGGGGGGGGGTGAGTCAGCCTCCTGGGCTGGCCCCTTCTAGGTGGGACACAGAGGACTTGCCAGGTCACTCTTGGGACCACCTTGGAAGGGAACCCCCCCACACACACACACACCCAGATAATCTCTCCCTGCCTGCCTTTCTGCAACACCTGTCCTGGCAAAATTTTAAGCCTTGAGCCCTCCCTTTCCAAACTTCTTTTCTTTCTTGACCTAATAAAGGTATTTGTGGAAATAAAGGTCACTGGGGAGCCTGTGTGCTGGTGCGGAGAGAGGGATGTACTAGGGTATGGGAGAGAGACCCGGGTTCAAGCCCCCACCTGGCCCCATATAGAGGCACGAGGCGAGGTGTCTGTGTCAGAAGGCCATCTCTGATTTCTCGCTCTGTGAACCCAATTAGGGTTGCCAAAAGCCAGGCACCTTTTCTAAAGTGCCGACCCTGAAGCTCTGAACGCCAAGGTCACTTGTTCTCTGAGTCCCTGGCCCCACACGGAGTGGGGCTGGGCTGGCCCAGGCCTCTCCTCCTGCCCCCACCCCCCTCCTCCATGGGGAAGCCCCAGCACCACAAGAAGAGCCAGGGGGGAGGCCTTGGGCCCCTCGTCCAGCCCTGACCGATGGTCCTTCTCTCCTCCCTCCCTCCCTCCCTTTTGCCTGGGCGTGTTAAGATTTCCTCGACAGGAGCGAGACCCCCCGGATGCCCTGGCGGGACGTGGGGGTGGCCGTTCAGGGTGCCGCAGCAAGAGACGTGGCAAGGCACTTCATCCAGCGATGGAATTTCACCAAGGTGAGCCTGGGGAAGCCCAGGGAATGCGGGGGGGGGGGGGCTGCAGACTGATTCCCCCCCCCCGACCTCAAGGGCTAAATGCCCCCCACCTCCTGAAATCCTGGGGCTGGAAATGGGTGCATTTGCAGGAGTGCCGGGCCCACCCCTGGAGGCACAAACCCTCCAGTGGCGGGTCTGCCTCCCCCCCCCACACCCAAAAGACCAGGGCCCCTCCAGGATCCTGACCCCTCCCTCCCCCTCTCTCTCTTCCTCAGACAATGAAGCCGAAATACAAGGCCCCCGAGTACCCGCACCTGCTCCCCAAGTCCCCCCAAGTGGTCCCGCCCCTCCCTTTCTCGCTGCCTGGGGCCCAGACTGCCAGCGTCCAGGTAAGAAAGCCAGGAGGGAGAGGGCTTTATAATTGGGGGGGGGATGAGTGTGTGTGTGTGTGTGTGTGTTTCACTTTCATCTCTGCATGGTGAAGCTTTATGGGAGGCCCAGTTGGGAGAGGGGGGCTTTTTAATTTATTTTTAATATTTTTACCCTGCCTTTCTCCTTGGAAAAGGGGGGTGCCTTTCCACCTCCCCCAGTGAGCCCCGGAGGCTGTGCTCTTTCCCCTCCCATGGTTGACGCTGGGCTGTGGCTTCCCTCTGTGGGCGGGGCCCCTTTTCTCTTCTCTCCCCCCCCCCGAAGGGAAACCCCACCTGAGAGCTGCCACTCCCTTCCCCTCCCCCCCCCCGCCAGGTGCTGCGTTCCGTGGACCGCTGGTCAGCCGGCCTCCACGAGTGCTCCATCTACCAGGCCTACCTGCATGTCATTGAGAACAGCCAGCACTACCTGTACATTGAGGTAAGCCAGGGCAGGAAAGAGGGGGCTGGTCTGGGGCCCCACCCGCCTGCCCAACCACCCTCCCTTTTGGCAGAGAAAGGAGCCTGCGGGACGTTCTGCTTGGAAGAGGCAGCAGAGGCAGGGAGGGAAGGCAGCCTTCCTGAGCCCAGGACAGAGCGGCTGTTCCAGAGGGAACAGGAAAAACCACTCTGCGCGTGTCCTCAGAGCCCTGGCCTTGGACGTCCCGTGTGCATCATGGGGTCTGATAAAAGCCACCATTCCTGCCAAATGGGAGACAAGAGGGGGGAGTAGAGGAGGGAACGGGACCCTCTTTCATAGAAAGGGGGGAAAGGCGGGCCAAAACTGAAGGTGTTCTGGGGTGGGGAGGGGAGATGCAGGGTGGGCCACGTTTGCAGCTCCACACCTTGGAAGGGGGGGGGTGGAATGGAGACCAGATGACCCTGAGAGCACACACACACACACACACACACATCCGGGGTCCTTGGCACGGATCCTTCTTCCTGTGGCCCTGAGCCAAACGGGAACCTCCAACGTTGAGCCCAGGGTGCTCTGGGGGGGGGCAGCGTTTGGGGCCATTCTCTGTGCTCTCCTTGCGCCCTTGGCTTGTGTGACATTTCACCCACACCCACCACAGAACCAGTTCTTCATCAGCTGCGCAGACGGGCGCTCTGTGCTCAACACCGTGGGGGACGCCATCGTGGACCGAGTGCTGCGAGCCCACAGGTGGGGGGCCTCCCTAGGGTGCCCCTTTCCCCAAGGCCCTCAAGGCTGACATCCTCTGTTCCTCCTCCCCCTCCTTCTCCCCCCATTCTGCCCCCAACCACCCCATGGGGTAGATCAGCGGGAGGGAGGGAGGTCCACTGACCCCAGTGTGCTGCTGCTGGGGGAGGGCTGATGGGGTTGGAGGGGTGGACTGCTGCCCCCCCCCGGACACTTGGGGAGATGGCACTCAGCCGGCAGGGCCGTTCCTGTGCCCATAAAGCCCTGGGCCTGCAGGTGGGAGAGCTCTGCACATGGTCAGAGCCATTCCCAACCACCACAGGATGCCCTGGGAGGCATGCGTAGGATGGGGCCCCAGGAGGGTGGGGGGAACGTGCCACGCCCACTCCCGCTAAGTCCTGACTCCCCCTTGGCAGTGAGAAGAAGGTGTTCCGTGTTTACGTCCTGCTCCCTCTCCTGCCGGGCTTTGAGGGGGACATCGCGCAGGGGGGAGGCAACTCCATCCAGGCCATCTTGCACTTTACCTACCGGTGAGTTGTGGGACTGTGGGGGTGGGGGAAGGGGGGGCACACACGCGTGTGTGTACATGCGGTGGTCAGCAGATGGCTGAGAGGAAGGTGTGCCTGCATTTGTTTCTTTCCTGCGTTGAGATGTTTGGGGTGTTTTAGGTGCTGGAGTGACCAGGAGAGGCAGGAAGGGCCCCCAATGAGGATGAGGAGGGTGAGGTGGGAGTAGGTGGGCTCGGGGGACCCATGACCACCATTTGTCTCTTCTCTCTCTTTCTCTCTTCCCCCCACCCCTTCCCTGGTCCCTTTTGCAGGACTCTGTGCCGTGGGGAAGCCTCCATTGTCAGCCGCCTCAGAGCTGTTAGTAAGTGCCCGAGGAGCAGAAGAAAGCCAACTCAGACCCCCCCACACACACCCAGTGCCTCACCAGCCCCCCCTCCCAATTGCCTCTGGGGACAGAGCCCTGGAGAAGCTAGATTTTTGGGTGGCCACCTGAGTGGTGGCTGTTTCCGGTCTGTGCCTGAGATGACATGGGGACCCCTCTGAACTCGACCAGAGGCATCTGCCTGTTGCTCACAACCTGTCTTTTCTCTCCTCTCCTCCCTGTCCCCCCACTCACCCCCCCACCCCTGCAGTGGGGGAGGACTGGAAGAACTACATCTCTTTCTGCGGCCTGCGGACCCACGGCGAGCTGCACGGGAAGCTCCTGACGGAGCTGGTGTACGTCCACAGCAAGCTGCTGATTGCGGACGACCGCCGTGTCCTCATTGGTGAGGCGCCTCCTCTCCAGCACTGGTCCAGGAATGACATTCCCAGTTTCACTCATGGGACCAGATGGGATGGGTTGGGGGGAGTACTTTAGGTCTTGGGCTCCAATCCAGCTGCTCAAGCTTGTTCAGCCCCCCCCCCCCCGGAATCCTTTTCTTGTGACTCCCCTGCTAGAGGTTTTGCAAAAGGCTCCCCTCCATCCTCAACAGCAGAAACGTGGCTTTAAAGGCTTAATGGCAAGTGGTGAAGACGTAGCTTAGAAGCTCGCTGGTGGGCCAACCCCTTCCCTTGGGCCTCCACCCCCCCCCCACAGGCCACATGAGCCTCCCCCCCCCCTTAAAAATGGTCACCCTGCCCTCCCCCTCTTGCTCTCAGGTTCCGCCAACATTAATGACCGGAGCCTCCTGGGGAAGCGGGACAGCGAGGTGGCTGTGCTGGTGGAGGACACGGAGTGGGTGGCTTCCCTCATGGGTGGGCAGGAGTACCCGGCGGGCGCCTTTGCCCTCAGCCTCCGCCTGGACTGCTTCAGGTGAGCCGGGGCACCTCCTCGGGGGGGGGGGGGGGGCAGGAAGGGCCTCCGGGGCCAGGTTCCAGGCCATCATTTCCAGATAGGCCAGGCAAACAGTGTGTGTGGGGGGGGGGGGGCTAGGGCTAGGTTCATGGAGGGCAGTGCCCCTCCACCAGTTCGAATCATGGCTCCTGCCCTGAATGGCCGTCGAGAATCTCCTCCCCCTCCCCCCCTTCTGCTCTCCTTCGGGCCCACAAAGCCACAGGCGTGCAGTGAATTCAGACGGATCCAAGGGGCTTCCTTTTCTCCTTTATTCTTTAACTTTTGCATCCCAAATGTGCTTCCTGCCATCACCTTCAAGGCTAAGAGTAGAGATATTGGGGCCCCTCCCCCGCCAAATCTTAGAAAGAGCACACAACCACACCACACCCCAAAAAAGTGAAATCAGAAGGGAGCTGTTTTAGATGCTTTTAGCAAATTTTGGGCTATAAATTGGGTGCCATGGGAGAAGGGGAAACACAGAACCCAAAGCTTCCCCGCCCCTCACAGTACAGTCCCTGCCACCTAGACCAGTGACGGCAAACCTTTTAGAGACCGAGTGCCCAAAATGTGATTCAAAACCCACTCATTTTTTGCAAAGTGCCAATAAAGCAATTTAACCTGAATGCAGGTGGCTTTTGTAAAGGGGCAATGTCGGGTGCCCACAGAAAGGGCTCTTTCGAGTGCCACCTTTGGCACCCGTGCCATAGGTTTGCCAGCACTGACCTAGACCAATCCTCCCACGAACAAACACCTTTTTAGGAACCCTGGGGTGCCAGCCACAAAAGCAGCTGGGAAGGGGCCTGTGGCTCCCATCCTGTTGTCCCTCCTCGGATATGGTCCTGAGCCCTTCCCCACTTCTTGGTCAAAGCTTTGGCATCCGAAGCACCTTCTCTATCCATCCCATAGGGGTGGGGTGGGGGGTGGAGAGGTGCCCAGGAGGAGATCCAGGATTCACACCCCACACACTGAGCAGAGCCAGGTCCGTCGATCCATCCAGCCCAGGAGTTCAGTTCCAACAGGACAAGAGCCCCGTCACCCCAGGGGGAGTCTCCCACCTGAGAGACAAGGCAGAGAGGCCTGCAGGAGGGACCCGGCAGGTCCAGAGCCTGGATGGGGGAAACAGAGTTGGTCTGGGAGGACTGGCCTTCCCTCCCGGTCGGGGGGGGGGGGGCAGGCACAGAAGGGCCCTCTTGGGAGGTGGGCAGAGAGGGCGCTGGACCCATCAAGGGCCTTGGCTCTCCGGGATCTGTGCCTAGAAGAGAGCTTCCCATCCAAGGTACCCAGGACCAGGCTGGATGAAGCACAGCATTTCAAGGAAACCCCCCTTCTCCTCCCTGGCAGGTGCGTTTTGGGGGTGACCTCTGACCCTGATGCCGAGATTCAAGACCCCATCAGCGACCGCTTCTTCCATGAGGTCTGGCAAGCCCGAGCTTCCTCCAACGCCGACATCTACGAGCAGGTGGGAGGCTGCCCCACAGGGCCAGGGCTTACCTGGCAAGGGGTGGGGGATTCAGGGAGGGAGGCCAGGTGCTCCTTCAGAAACCCAAGAGTTGAAGGGGGGGGAGATAGAGCCCTGGGGTGGGTTTTGGAAAGCAAACCAGGGTAGCCTCCTCCCCCCCTCCCAGCGTGCAGTGCTGCAGCATCCCTGGGACCACAAGCCTTGTGTGAACAGCCTCAAGGCACAGGATTTCCCCCCCCCCCCGCAAAAAACCCTCCTTGAAAGCACCAGAATCACCTAAAAGTGGGCTCTCCTCTGTCCTCCCCTCTCTCTTGGGGGCAGGTCTTCCGCTGCCTCCCCACCAACGCCGTGCAGTCCCACCGGGCCCTGCGGGAGTACGTGGCCGTGGAGAACCTGGCCTCGGCCAGCCCCAGCCTCGCTCGGGACCACCTGCGCCTGGTGCAGGGCCACCTGGTCCAGTTCCCCTTGGACTTCTTGGCCGAGGAGTCTCTCCTGCCTCCGCTCAACAGCAAGGAGGGCATGATCCCCGTGGAGGTGTGGACCTGAGGCAGCGCACACACCGGAGCCCCAAGGAGCAGGAGAGCAGGCCAGGCCCAGGCTTTCCAAGTGACCTGTGTGGTTGCCAGTACCTCTCCGCAGCCTCTCAGGCCCAGCTGCGTGCACATGCACACACTCCCCATTGGCGAAGCCCCCCCCCCCCAATCTTTGCTGCCTGCCTTGGCACTGATGTGATTTGCTGCTATGAAGCCACTCCGTATTCAGCTTCCCTCGACTCCCAGAGAGAGAGACTAAGGATCACTCTCCAAGGACCAAACCACTTCCCCTTTTGCCCCTCCTGCATCTCCTCCTCCTCCTCCCCCTGGGGCAAAGCAAGCCTTCCCCCATTTGCACCACCAGCAACTACACTGGCCCCACCCAGCAGGTGACGAGGGCGGGCACCCGGGGCTCCTGCTGCGGGCCTTCCTGGCCCATCACGTCTTCCAAACATTCCTAGAGGCTGGGGTCGGCAGGGAAGGAATGAGCCCCCCCCCCCGGTCCACATTATGTTCACACCTGCCAGCTCCACCTGGGCCCGTCCCAGCCCTGGCCATGTCACCCGCCTTGTCCTAGGGCTCCCTTTGCACCAAAGCATTCGGTTGGATGCCAACTGGTCTCACGTCAGTGCTTCCAGCCAAAGGAGGACAGGAGCTCTCCTTTTTGGGAGGGGCTCCAGGAGAACCTTCGGCAGCCCCCCCTCCCCCAAGGCTAGGCATCCAACAGAGTGCTGCTGAGCAAATTGTGCTGCCTGAGACAGCAACCGTCTCCCAGATGGTCTCTCGGTGCCTTCGTGGGGAAGCGAAGGAGGGTGGCCTCCCCCCTAAGGAGAGGGTGCTGAGCCGGTGCCCAGGGGACCCCCCCATCCTCCTCCTCCACAGGAGCTCCCTGCCTGGGACAGCTCCTCTCTCTTGCCTGGCCCGGCTGTCACCCTTGGGCATCGCTGCAGGCAACGGATGAGGGAGGGCTGCTCAAGGACACCATTCGGGAGCGGCTGGTCACTTGTGAAATAATAAACAGCCTTGCTTTCCCCCTGAGCGCCGGAGCCTGTCTTTGCTCACCGATGAGTCAGCACTTGCCTTCCCACCACCGCCACTGGCCGTGACCACAACGTGGCTTCTCTCTGGGCAGCTGCTCAAAAGGAGGACCATAAATCCTGCTCCACTGAGGTTGGCGCAAAGGAACCCCCCTTTGCTTTGTGCCACCACCGCAGAAAGGGTGGAAATGCTACCGCTGGCAGCCTTTGCCCACAGCAAGATGGGAAGGCAGGATGCAGGGGGGGGGGGAGCACATGGGTTCCTTGTTTGCAGAGGTGCAGCTGCCTCTGGCCACGCAAGGGAGCCAGAGGGAAGGGGTGCTGCTATTTGCAATGTAGTGGGGGTGGCGGTGGGTGGGGGTGGGTGGGGGTGGAGCCCACCCCAGAGAAGGATGGCGATGGTTCCTCCAACTACAGTATTACGTCGCCTGGTTTATTTATTTATTTTAGAGTATTTTTACCCCACCTTTCTCCTTGGAAAAGGATCCAAGGGGGCAGTTAAAAGGAGAGTACTGTAAAGTTTCATGTAAAGTTATGAGTGATGGAAACTGACATGGAAACATAGTTAACTGCTGGATGAGGGCCTGCATCTGCAACCAAGGGCACAGCTGGCAGAGGTGGCACCTAGAAGCCAAGGAATGGCACGGGGGAGGGGGGGCAGAGGGGAAGAGTGTGGGTGCTTCCTCCCCCTCGGAAAGTGAGTCCGGCTCAACTAAGTGGCCCAGCCTTTCCACCGGAGGCATCCCAACCCTACAGTGTGGTGTCTTTTTCCACACCGAGGGCAGCTCCACATTTCTAGGGGGCTTCGTGGACGCCGGAGGCTTTGCACAAGCACCTGGTAAGAAGCCAGCTGAGCGGACGAGCAGCCCTGGTGTGGGTGGGTGGGTGTGTGTCTGGGGTGGGGGTGGGGAGTCCTGGGCGTGAGGGCCTGGACAGGCAAGGCTTCCGAGCCCTTAGGCCAGAGAAGCCCCCTGCCCGCCTACTACCCCCCACCCCCCACGGAAATGAATCCCTTGTGGGGCTGAAGCATCTTGATCCAGACCAGGCCAAACGGTCTAACTTCTTCTGCCGCTGGAGGACAACCCCCCCCCCCCGATAATTCCTTCCTCCTCGGGCCGGTGGGGAGAAAGGGACCCATCCCCCCCCCGCTTCCCCGGGCAAAGCGGGACTCATCGGAGGTCACGCCGCTTTTGGGTGTGTGTGGGGGGGGGGGAAGCCTTTCTGCGAGGGGGGGCAGGGTTGCCGAGGGGGCGAGAGGCCCCGGGGAAAAGGTCCTCCTTCCCTCCAGGTATGCTGGTGTGTATGTGTGTGTGGGGGGGGTGTCACCGGTTCCTTCCTCCGTCCCCCCGGTGTGAGTAGAGGGCGGGCGGGCTCCCTTCTCTTTCTCTCCCCCCCCCCACAACCGCCGAAGCCATTTCCATCTACCGACACCGTCCCGCCCCCCCCCCGGTCTCCTTCCTCCAAGACACTCCACCGGGAATCAGGGGATGAGGGGACTCCTCCCCCCCCCCAAACACACAAACAACACACACACCGCTGCGCCGAAGAGGGGAGCAAGAGCCCCCCCCCCGCGCGCGCTCCACGGAACCACGCCGCCCGCCCTCGCCCAGACCATCCTCCACAACAGCGCACGGCCTCTCGGGTCCCTTTCGCTCACTTCCGCCACACTCACGTCACCCGCGGGCCCATTTTCGACCGACGACGGAGGCCTTTCGCGGGGCCTGCCCTGCCAGGAGGGGCCTTCCATTCCTTTTCCTAAAACGCCGTGAGTTCCGCCACTCTTTTGCGACTGCGCATGCTCACAGAAAGAGTGCCCCCCTCTCGCGGCAGTTTCTACGCATGCGTCCCAGTTCGTTCACCCTCCCCTCTTTCATTCAACGTTCCGCCTCTTCCCCCCCCCCTCCTCCCCTCTCTCGCCCCGCTCCCAGGCGCATGCGGGGAGAGGTTCCGCCGCTCCGCGCGCGCCCTCGGCCTCGCCGACTGCCCCGGATCGTGCGCTTGCGCGCGGGCGTCCCCGCCCCCACAGCCTCGGCGCCTGCGCAGTAGGGCGGCGCTGCCATCCCGGGCGCCTGTCAGTCAGCCCTTCAGTCGGGGCGAGCGAAGGAAGGAAGGGAGCGGGCGAGCGAGCGAGCGAGCGAGGAAGCCGCCGCCACACGATGGGGCCGCAGCCCTGAAGAAGAGCCCCCGCCTGGCAACCAGCCCCCCCCCAAGGAGAGAAGGAGGGAGGGGAGCCCCCCCCCGCCGCTCCCCCCCCCCCGCCATGGCCGACCCGGCCCCCGCCCGCAGCCTCGACGACATCGACCTCTCCGCCCTCCGGGTGAGCGGGGAGGGGCAGGAGGGGGGGGGGTCGGGCGTCCTTGCCCGGGAGGGGGGGGGGAAAGGGGAAATGGATCCGTTGCCCCGTGGCCCGCCTTCCCCCCCCCCCTCCCCCGCCAAGGCCTGCGCCCTCCCCTCCCCGCCCCCGTCCTCTGCAAGGCGAGCGCCGCTTCCTCCCCCCCCACCCCCAGCACACGCACACACACACACACACACACACACACACACACACACACACTTTGCATCCTGCGGCAGAGACTCGGCGGCGGGGGCGGGGGCGGGGGGAGGAGGAGGAGGAGGAGGATCGGAGTCCGGCCGGCCCTCCCGTGGGGGTGTGTGGGGGGGGGGCGGTGCTCCCGCCGCCACCGGACCCCTCCCCCCATCATCGGGCCCAGTTTTGCTTTCCGGAGGGCCGAGCGGGGGAGGGGGGGGAGATAGTTACGAAGGAGCCTCCCAGCGCCCGCAAGAGGCGGCGGGCGGGGGTGGGGTGGGGATGGGGGGGCGAGCGAGAGCCAGGAGGGGAGAAGGGCCCGGGCTCCGTGTGCGGTTTCGCCCCCCCCCCCGCGTTGCCCCCATTCCTTCCGAGCGGGACAGGAGGAGCCCGGTTGCATAAGCGGCGCGGGGGGGCGGCTTATTTCCTCCGCTCCCCCCCCCCCAAGAGATTCTGGGAGCACACTTGGGGTTCCCCGGGGAGGTCTGCCAGCATCCCCTTCCCGTGGAGGAAAGGCACTGGATGGAGCTCTGGATGGAGCTTCGGGGGGGGGGGGCTCTGCGGGGTGAAGGCGCTGAGGGAGAGCCCAGCTGGCGCAGGCAGGGGTTGCCCCGCCGCCCCTTTGCCCTGCCCTGCCCTGCCAGGCCTCCTCTTCCTCCTCCTCCCCGCCCCCGCCCCCGCAAAGGTGGCCACCTGCCTGCCTTCCTTGCTGCACCTGCAGGGCCCCTCCTGCTCCTCCTGGGGTTCTGGGGCCACAGCCCTAGTTCACAGGACGCCCACACACACACACACACCCCGCCTCCTCCCCTGCTCAAGGCTGGACTAAGCTCTTTCGGACCCTCATTCGCTGGTGTCCAAAACCCCTGGGTGGACGGGCGGGGGGGGTCAGGAGAGAGAGCGGCCCCCTTTAGGCCCTCACAATTTCCTTCTGCAGGTTCCTTATCCAGCCATGCCTGGGAGGAGCCTGTCCTTGCTGGCCTTCCACCACCTTATAATTCACAGGGGGAACTCCAGGCAGGAAGGGCCATGCAGCCGGTCTGGCTTGGGAACCTCATTTTCACGGCTCTGTGTTGTTGCACACCAATGACAAGGAATAGGGGTTGTACCAAATGGCGGAGGACGTCCTTGCCTGCAGGGTGGCAGCAGCATCAGCAGCAGATCCAGGTTCAGCCCCCGGCAACTGCTCTTCTTGGTCAGACTGTGAAGGCCTTGTGCCCACAGCCATGCAGAGCTGTGTTGCTGCCAGTCAGAGTAAGTGGCATTAGATGCACCGAGGTCCAGGCGTGGGTAGAAGACCCAGCGTCACTGTTCCTAAGCCGAGGTGCGAGGCTCAGGAGGGTTTTTGCTTGTAGCACTAACTTCCCAGGTGGATTCAGGCAGTAGCAGATTGGTTCTCTTTTAAGGGCTGCCTTTGTTTAAGTTTTTTTTCTTTTGTTTACTTGGGCCTGGATTTAGGAGGCTAAATAAAATCTGCTTCTGGTGACTTGCATCTCTTTCTTTCTCTCTCTCTCTCTCTCTGTTTGGCTATGTTACTGTAAAAGGCATGCTTGTTGCAGGTGGGGATGGGAGGCAGGTTTAATTCTTTCTCCAGACGGGCCTGCTCTCTACTGCTTGGGGCTGGGTGGGGTGGGTGGTTCAGCAAGGGAATCCTTGTATGTCTCTGGTGAGATCAGAAGGGCCGTGTTCCAGGGAGGGGCCGGTGAGTTGTAGGGACAGATGCACCATTGCTGGTATGCAGGGCACAGTTCTCGCCTGGGGATTTGCCTCCTTGGGTGGTTTGGAGAGGAGCACTCACCTGTTGCTTCCTCTGAGTTGTTTTCTTCTCAGGCTTACGTCCGCAATGGCTTCTCTTCTCCCCCTTCCCTTCTCTCAATGGTTAAATAAAAGAAGGGGTGGGGAGGGCCGCTGCCAAGTAGGGCGCTTCACCTCAGCCTTCTCAGCCCCAGAGGGAAGGGAGCCCTTTGGAATGCAGCCTGCCTCTCTTGCAGGGAAGGCCGAGATCTCACCCCTGGCAGGTTGCACCATGTTGTGTTCCAGGTGGATTCAGGAGCCGCTCGCTGACTCCCACACCTCTGCTGATCTGTTTTCCCACCGCTGAAGCCTCCTGCCCTTGAGGAGGTGTTGTGAGAATCCGCCTCAGGGCAAAGGTGCCAGAGGTGGAGCTGAGGGAGAAGCTCAGAAGGTTTTCTTGAAGGCAAGTTAAAATGAAGCCGCTTGCTAGAAAGATCCTGGAGTCGACCTTGGTGAAAAGCCAAGGAGGGAGGTTTTCTTCCCGAAGAGGAAACCTCATATGTCTGCTTCTCCTTAACACCCGTGTAAGGGGGCACCCTACCAGCCAACAGAGTCCCCCCCCCCCTTTCTCTCGTGTGCTTCCTGCCCTTCTGGAACTGGTGCATGGGTACAGCTGCCTTTCTGGGTCATCTCCTCACAAGCCGGTTTTCCTGCCTGGAAACAGAGAAGACAAGTGTATCATAAAACACTCTACCCACAGCAGAGGTGGGACTCTGTAGCATCAAGATAAACAGGGGCGAGGAATAGATTTCATTCAGCTTGGCACAAACGAGTGAAATGTTTTGCCACCACTGCATGCAGTTGCAGGATGATGCAGATTTAGAAGGGGGGGGGGAAAGCCACTCAGACTGCGGGTGAACATCTCCTGCCCATTCAAAGGCTTAGAGTGGCGGGACCAGTGAGCTCCACCTGTGTGGGCACACCTTCACCTGGGGCCACCTTATCCCCCACACACACTCACCAGAGGAGGCCCCCACTTCCAAGGGATGTCTCTGCCTTGACAGGGTGCCCACCAGTGCCCTTTGGCAACCTCAGGTGGGCAGGGAGGAGGGATGGCAAAGAGTTCATGACAGGTGCAGAGAGAGAGAGAGAGAGTCCCTCAGGCAAGCTACGTGCCGGCCACTGATGAGGCAGGACCTGGAGTGGAGCTGCGTGGCTCTGTGGGAAGCAGCTGCCTTCTGCCCATGTTGGATGTGTCCAGGCCTACCACGTAGGGAGTCACCGTAGTCTCGCCTGGACATCAGCAGCGCAGAGGCTGCAAGGGCGGCCTTTGAAAGATTCCAAGTGGACGATTCTGTGTCATCATCTCTCCTTTCATCCCTTCAGTGCTCAATATAGAAATTGAAACCCGTTTATTCGGACTTTTATGCCTCTGCTGTCCTGAAAGGGTCAGAACAGCTGACAGGTGGGTTGTCTCTTTAATTCTGGCCCATGCCCCATATGGTGGATAAAAAGGAGGTTCTGGTCAGTCGCCTTCTGAACATGGCTGGGTTTTAAGACTGGCCAGCGTGATTGAGCTGGACATGGCAGATTTTCAGAGTGGCTTAAAACAAGGCCTGTTGACTCTGTGCTATCCTTTTGCCATGGATCCCTTTTGTATTTATTAGGTGGCGTTGCTTTATTTTTAAGCGTCCATGTAAGGGTTCGTATTTAGTATTTCAGATGAGATTTATTCCTTTGTTATTTTGTTTTTGTTTAATTTAAGCCACCCTGAGTCGTGTTGGCCACTGGTTTGTGCAGTGTTCCCAGTGTAATCCCTAATTGCAGTTTCTGCACAGAGGGTGTGTGTGTGCTGGGGGCCATCATCGTAATCAGGGCACCCCCTGAAACTGCCAGCCAAAGCTCCAGGTTGTTGTTCTAGGGCAGGCATGTCCAAACTTGGGCCCTCCAGATGTTTTGGACTGCAACTCACACAGTCCTTTGCCATTGGCAATCTAAGCTTAGAATTCTGGGAGTTGTGGTCCAAAACATCAGGAGGGTCGAAGTTTGGACATGCCTGTTCTAGGGGGTCCCTTAAGCCAGAAGCCATTCTGGAGGAGGCCGAGGCAGCAGGACTTGACCCGTCCACCATTGCCCCGCATCCTGGGAACAGAGGGGATGGGCAGGTTCATCCCAGTCGCCCTTCCTGCCCCGGACTCTGCTGACCACATTGGGAAGCCTTGTGATGGGGACACTCTTTCTCCACTCTGCCCACCTCTACCCATACCCAGATGGTATGCTTGCCGCCAGCCCTGGGGTGGGCCTTGTAGCTGGGCAGGTGCCCGAGGAGGCAGGATAGGAAGATAGAAGGCAGCCTTTCCCCAGGGAGGAGGGAGAGGTCTCCTCACTGGGGAGGAAGAGCAGCCTCCACCTGGCCTTGGCCTGCTGAGGCTGGAAGTGGGGCCACGGCGTGGTGCTTTCCTCCGTGTCCTGGGCCGGGGGAGCCCAGGCTGCCTTCATGGACATGGAAAGACAGGGCTGTGCTGAAAACCTCGTGGCCCTCACAGGCTCCCTCGGCATCAGAGGCAGGGAGGACCCTCTCCACCGCCCGGCCCTTGGGAAGACTGTTCTCCAGGTGGTCTAAAGACGGCTGGTCTGGGTGTGATGCTGGCCACTGGCAGGTGACCTTCCCTGAGAACGACCCCCCCCCCCCCCCGCCGCCGCCCTTTGGCTTCCCTCGGCCTGAGCTCCAGCCCCGGATGCCCCTTTTGGGGAGGGGTGGTGTTTGAGGCCCGTCCTGGGTCCGCAAAGCACTCTCCGGTCTCCAGGGTGGCTCCCTTCCCTTTAAAGCCCCTGGTCACACTCTACTCAAGATGGTCCTCAGGGCCCCCTTTCCTGTAATTGCCGGTCGGGTGGGGGGTCCCCCATCACGGCAGAGCCATCTCCTGGCACAGACATCCCCTCTGAGGCTCCACTGCTGAGGGTGCCGGGGGTGCCGGCAGCACCGGCTGGCCTTTCCCCAGGCGCTCCGAGTGCCCCACATATCCCTTCAGATGCTCCCAGGTGGGCTGAGGGCAATCCCGGTGGGACCCCAGTGAGGAGCACCACCATTCCCCTGTCCTGACCCCCCCCCCACCCAGGACCCTGGGCGCCGATGAGGGCTAAGAAGGGGCCACTGTTCCCGGTGGGCCTCCCGGAGCCCCGGCTGGAGGAGCAAAGGCCCTTCTGTTGCCCAGGCAGAAGCGGAGGCTGGCTTTCTTTCTGCCTGGACTCCTATAATTGGGGGGGGGGTGGAGGGCAGGGGTTGTGTGTCCCCCCACCCACCCCTACTCTCGCTTCCCTGGAGAGCGGTTCCAACCGATGGAGCTTTAGCCTTTTCTGCTGCCCACCTGGTTCTCCCTTTTCCTGTGGGCCAATGGGCAGCGTGGCCTGCAAGCAGAAGGGGAGGGGGTGCCGTGGTGGGCGGTGGGCGGTGGCGGTGGTCTCCTTGCCCTGCTGCCTGACCGCCTGCCTGGTTCCCTTGGGGCGGGAGGACTTCTCGCGGGGCCCTCGCTTGGCTTGTGGCTGTGGCCAAGGGCGGCTTCTGCAGTGCAGGCAGCCATCGTGAGCTTGAGCTCCGGCGGAAGGAAGGCGTGTGTGGGGGGGGGGGGGGGTGATCTGGATCCGGAGGCATCACAATCCCTGGCTTTGCTCCAGCCCCAGAGATGCCAGTGCATCTGAAACCCAAGGGCCTTGCCTCTTGGTGCTGGAGGCCGGGGTGGCTACATTTTTCCCTGCCCCCCCCCTCAGCCTCCCTTCCCCTGCCAGGCACACCACATTTCCCGTGTTTTTCTGGGGTGGGGGTGGGGGTGGGGTGAAGGAGAGCCAGGCTCCCTCATTCCCCTGGCTTGGCCTCCGTCTTTGAAAAACGATCTCCACCCTGGGCTGCCCACAGCTCCGCCATGCTCCCTTGTTACTAGGGAGAACTTGTTGACTGACGGAGGTTGGCCTTAATTGAATTACGGCTCCCTTTGATGCTGGCAGGCGCCAGGCAGCTCCACTAACCCCCCCCCCCCAGCATCCAGTGGTATGGATGGCCGGCCCCAGCAGGTGAAGCAAGGCTGCATGGGATCAGGGCCCCCTGGCCTTTCTGTCCCATCTGGAAACTGGGAGTAGGGGGGGACTCCTGTCCAGCCCTGCCGGTGTCCCTAGAAGTGTGTTTTGCTCCACAGGGGACCTCTGTGCATGAGAGGTGGGGGACCATTCCCAGCAGGCAGCCCCCCTCCCCCCCCCCAACTTTGCCCAGTTCAATTCTCTGGTCTGGAGGTGCAGCCCTGCCTCCTTGTTCCTCCTCCCCCCCCCCCCCGTAGAAGGTGGAGGGGGCTGCTTCAAGGAGGGTGGGTCTTTGGCTTCTCTCCTCCTATTAAACATGTGTGTGCACACACACAGCATTTGCACTTGAAGGCGGCAGGGGGTGGGGTGGGGGAGCGCAACATAGAAGCTGATGAGGAGGGGCATGGGGCCAGGATGCCCCAGGTGGCTGTGGGTGCTGATACCCGCCTCCTCCAAGGTGACGGGAGCGTCGGCGGGGATTTCTCCTCCTGGTTGCCCCTGGAGGTTGCCCTGTCTTGGTGGGTCTGCCCGTGGTCCTGGCTTTCAGGAATGCCAGCGTGGTGGGTGCCAGGCCACAGGGCAGGGCGACTGGGTTGCCTCCTCTCTCCCACAGATGTGGGGCTGAGCAGCCACGGGCAGGGCTTTTCCTCGTCTTGCCCCAGAGCCTTCCCTGCCTTGCTGCCTGGCCGGCCAGGTTGGCACGAGGCGGGGCTGTTCTCTTTGCACAGGGCGGGCCTGGCCCAACCTGCTTTTTCTGTCCCGGTGAATCAGGGTTTGGCAGGCTGGCAGGGAGGAAGGCAAGGGCCAGCAAAAAGGGGTGCCTCTGGGCCACAGGGGTGGGGGGTGGGGTGGGGGGATGGGGAGGGCCGGCTCCCAAGAGACTCATTTCCCCACATTCTTGACCTTGAAAGACAACAACAGGAGGAGGAGAGTTTCCTCCCCTCCTTCTGGAATCCCCCGAGAGTGGGGGGGGGGAGGGCTGCTGGAGCCCCCATCCTCTGCTACAGGCTTCTTCCCCTTTCCTGAGGAAGACTCTCATTTCCCCATAGATCTGAGGTGTTCTCTCCCCCCTCCCTCTCCCAGGGGCTGGAGGGCTTCCCCCTCCCATTCTGAGGATCCTATTTGGCTGGGGAAGGGGGGAGGAGGACACCCCCATCCCCAATTCCTGTGGGCCTGCCCCTCCTTCCAGGGGACTTCTTTGCCCCTGCCCTCCTGCCCCGGCTCTTCTGTTTGCAGAGGGTAATGGGGCTGCAGGGGGGCGGGCAGTATCCTGCCTGGCTGTGGGCATGTGGCACCAGGGTTTCTGTGCCCTGACCGAGCGCTTAGTTGGTAGATAGTCTCTTGGGAAGCGAGGGAGGGGGGAGCCCGGCCCTCCCACCTCGACTGGGAACAACAGTGGGGGTTGGGAGTTCTGGGGTGTCCTTGACCATTTCCCAGCGATGCCTCTGTGGGGAATGACTGGGAACCCAAGAAGGGCCTGGCCAGGAAGGGGGGGGGGAGAGATGAATGCCCAACAGCCCCCCTGCAAAAGAAGAAGGAGGCCTGATTGGGGGGGGAGATGAGGGGAAGGAGGCATGGAGGCCTAAAACCACTCTCTCTGGCTTGAGCTCAGTGTGGCCTTGTAGGGGTGAGGTGTGCTAACTGTGGAGAAATGGGGGGGGAGAGAATCAGCAAAGTGGGGGAGGGACTCTCCGGGAGTCTGCTTTGGCTGCAGAACATATTGTGGACCTGGGGTGCCTGGCGTGGAAAGGCAGGCCACGTGGGCCTACGGCTGCCTCTGCCTGGCTAGTTCAGGCTTGGAAGGGGACACACCCACCCACACACCCCACCCCACCACCACCACCAGGGATGCTCCTGGCGACTTGCTGTCCTCAGCTGCTTTTGGATCATCTGCACCCCATCAGTGGGGGGGGGGGCGTTTTCCTCCAAGGAGAGAATGGAAGAGGCACCTTGCTGGAGGGTAGAGGAGGGCACTTAGCACATGATCAGGGGGTGCTGGCTGGCCTCAGTTCTAGGGCCATGTTGGTAGTGGCCGGTCCCCCTTTGGTGATGTGGCAGCAGTGAAACATTCCGGTAAAGCTTGTGGGGTAGAAATCTGGGGTCTGTCTGGTTTGGGGCCTGAGGAGAAAGGGTGGGAGACCCTAGACTTTTTGTTAGGCCCTTGCACACCTCTGGGGTGGGATTTTATCTTTAACACACACACACACACACACACACACACACACACACACACACACACACACACACACACACACACACACACACACACACACACACACACACACAGGCCTCCTGCCACACCTCAGCGGGGTCTTGCCACACCTCTGCCGGTGGGATTTTATCTTTAAAACACACACACACACACACACACACACACACACACACACACACACACACACACACACACACACCTCCTGCCTGTCTGCCATTCTTGTCTCTGCAAAAAGAAGAAAGTGCTGACTCCAGCGAGGACTGAAAATACGGCCATCTGGAGGGAAGGGAGGGGCAGCTCCTCCCAGCAAGGACTGCCCACTTGGCAGGGGGCTGCGGTGTGTGTGTGTGGGGGGGCGCCTTGGGACTGGCTGCAAGAAACAGCTAGCTTGGTCATCTCTCCCCCCCCCCCCCCGCCGGAGACCTGGGCCCCAGCATCCTCTCCATGGCCCCTTGATCAGAACACACCCTGAGGAGGCTGAGCTCCTGGGCAGGGTGGGTGGGGTGGGTGTGGGTGGGGAGGGATGTCCTTCGGGCAGGAGGACCAACCCAGCTGTTCGGGGGGGGGGGGGTTCTGGGTAGCAGGACCTGGGCAAGACCTTTCTAGAAGCAGAGGCTGGAAGGAGAGGGGATGTCCTGGCCGACATCCTCTCTTTGAGGGGAGTTTTGGGTCAGCCCCCCCCCCCAGACGGCTATTCAAGCTGGGCCCTTCAGCCCCAAAACAGAGATGGAAGAGGCAGCCCCCCCCCCATAGAGGCTGCCTTGCCTTCATGGAGGCTACCATGGAGACGAAGGCAGACTGGGGAGAGTCCTGGGGATGGGGGGGGTTGGAAGGCCTTTGCCACATGGTGGCCCTTGCCTCCCCAGAACTGCCTTGGGCGCTCCGTGGGGAGAGTCCTGGGGATGGGGGGGGGGTTGGAAGGCCTTTCCCCACTGGTGGCTGTCCCTTGTTACTGCTTCCCCTCCCCCCACACACACACATACACCCAGAACCAGGCCCCGTAGTTGAGAAAGGTGGCGGTGGGGGGGGGGGGACCCCCACCTTCCTCCCTGGAACCTGGAACCAGCAGCAGGGCCCCTCTCCTGCGATGGTGCACAAATCTGCTTAGGAGGTTTTCTGTAACCCGATTACGAGCTGCCAACTGGCCAGTGACCTGTAATTAAAAGGCAGGCCAGGCGCGTCCCAGCAGGGCCTCCACCTCCCACCCACCCCCCAAGTCAGCCTTCCCCTCTCACGGGAAACTGTGCCCCCCCTGGGAAAGGAGCAGGAGGGGGTGGCCATGGGGCAGAGTCCAGCCAGGGGCTTGACTGCCCTCCCCAGAAGGGCTCCAACCCCTGCCTTGCCCAGATCAGGAGCTGGCCCTGCTTTCCCCCCACATCGGATGGGCATCCTGGGGGCTGCAGGGGGGGACCCTGGGCTTTGTGTGTGTGCGTGTGCGTGTGCCCTCTGGCTGGGAGCGAGTCTGAAGCATTGAGGTGTGTGTGTCTGTGTGTGTGTGGGGGGGTGCCCTTCCTGGGTCTCTCTGTGTCCCATGCTGAGGGCTGGGGGTTGGGAGGGCTGGGCCTCTCCTCCTCTGGGAACGGTGGTGCCTTGAGCACTCCTCCTGACAGAAAGCCTTTTGCCATCTGTGCGGGTTTGGGGGGGGTCGTGCAGGAGGGGCTTCTAAGCAGAGGGATGGTTGGAGTCCATTGAGCCCAGTGCCAGGCTGCAGGTGAGGAGGCTCCTGAGATTGCACAGGGAGGGGGGGTGCTACTGGCTCCCCCCGCCCCCCTCCCGTGGGGTGAAGAGTGCTTGTGGGTCAATTTTGCCAGGCACCCCTCCCTCCCGCCTGCCTGCCCGCCCTTCCCTGCAGTCTGACTCGCAGCCACTCTCCCAGAGGGCAGCAGCAAGGAGGGTCGCCTTGGCCTCCCACTCGGGTGTCTTCCTCCTCCTGCTCTGGTGCTGCCTCTCTTTGTTTTGTTTGTGTTTGTTTTTTAATGGGGAGGGGGTAGTACCCCGCCCTGGGTCCCTGTGCTCCCTTAGGCTGAGGCTCCGTCTCTCCCCCCCCACCGCCCTCTCTGGTTTTCCTGCTGAAGCTGCCCGCTGAGCTTCAGTGTGTGCGTTTGTGTTTGGGGGGGGCGGTGGGAGGGTGTCTCCTCCGGAGGTGGCCTTTCCCCCTTGTGAGGAGCAGAGGTGGGATTCTGCCTCCTCCTCCTCCTCTTCCCCCCCCTTGGCAGGGGGCAGGCATCAGGATCCTTTGAGCTGCTGCAGGGGGGGGGGCTGCTGGGTTCAGAGGCCAGGCTCTGGCCCCATATTCTTTTCGCTGCTGTTGGGGTGCGTGTGTGAGTTATGTTGAGAGGGTTGGGAACGGTGCAGGTGGGGCCCTTGCATGTGGGGCAGCCGCCGCCGGCCTCGTCCTCCACCTGGGGGGCCTTCCTTGGGTGCTATTTTGGGACGTGCCGCTCTAGTTTTGTGGGTGAGGCGGGGCTCCTTCCTTCCTTCCTTTCCCTCCCTGGCCCAGATCGCGCAGGGGGAGGCCTCCCTCCACCTGAGAACATTCCAGAACGGCTCCCTTGGCCTCCTTTGGTGGAAGGCTTCTTGCGCAGTGGGGGTGGGGCACTCCCCTGGGTAAAGGATTGTGGGGCCTGTGCCCAGGCCTCCCTCATCCCCGAAACACCCCCAACTCCGCCCCCCCCGCTTCTGCCGGCCTCTTCCTCTTCCTCCCCCCCCCCCCCCCCCGCGGCCTGTCCCTGGCTCTGGGGTTCCAGAGGGCCCCCTCCGTGGTCCTGCCACTTCTCTCCCCATTGCTGTGGACCCTCTCGACACTGCGGCTGGGGTGCCAAGGAGCTGTGGGGAGCCACGGTGGGGCTGGGGAGGATGGGTGGTCCTATGGGCCCAGTCCCCCCCCCCTTGGATCCCACTCTGGGCCCGCAAGGATCCTTGTCACTACCCGAATGAAACAACTATTAGTACTGCTCTCGGGGGAGAGGGGGCTGCGCTGCTAGCGGATATATCGGGGGGGGGCAGAGCGCTGTAGGATCCCAGACCTGCCAGGGGGAGGCATCATCCAGAGAGCCAGGTTCCTAGGATGGAGGGTATCCTGGAGTAGAAATGCCCCCCCCCCCCCACTGAGCATGTGCGAAGCGCTCCTCCTCCCACGCCAGTGTCCTGGAAGGCATGCCCTGGGGGGTGGGGGGTGGGGAGGTCGACGGCAGCCCCATGGCCTGGAGGTCAGCATCATCCCTGCTCCAGGTTCGCCAGGCTTGGCCCGTCAAGCCTGGGAAAGGCCTGAGCGCCAGCCACCAGTCACACCCCCTCGTTCTTTCTGCCTGACCGGAGGCACGTGCCCTCCCCTTTGCCAAGCACTGGGGGGGGGGGGGGCCATCTTCAGGCTCAGAATTGCCCTGCCATGGCTTGGCTGTCGCCGGGGCTGTCCCTCTTCTGGCAGCTGGTGTAGGGCTGCGTCCAGTGTGGCCTCCCAGCGCCGCCTCCTGCTCCCAAGAAGCAACAGGGCAACTGCTGTGAGATGATGCCTTCTCTCCATGCCCCCCCCCCCAAAAAAACTCCTCAGACTCCTGCTGGCGCCTCTCTTGTTGGTCTTTTGCTGAGCTCCTCCTTTCTTTCCTCCACAGGACCCAGCAGGCATATTTGAGCTGGTGGAAGTGGTGGGCAATGGAACATACGGGCAAGTTTACAAGGTGAGCACGGCTTCTGGGACGGTGGGCCATCCCACAGTTCCCCCCCACACCGCAATAACTGCTTTTCGGGGGGGGTATTCTTGGTTGAAGCCTGGCATCCAGTGCTCACGTTGGTCTCCTTTGGGGTCTCCCTTCCCTCCGAAGAGCTCAGGGCAGGGCAGGTTCTTTTGCTCTCTCCCCACTGGCAACCTCCCTGCGAGGTAGGCCAGGTGGAGAGAGTGTGCCTGGCCTGAAGTCATGCAGGGACTTCCACTGCCCCGTGGCATGAGTTGCTGGCTCCCCACGGCAGCCACCACGGCTGTTCCACGTGTCCTGCAGGCGGGGGGGGGGGGAGCTGCTGATGGTTAAAGCTGCAAGAGAAAGTAGTCGGCACAATATGAGAAGCCCAGTCAGAGAGCGAGAGAGAGAGAGGATTTTAAAAGTCCAAGCAGGGAAAGGAACGGGAGCTGGGGGGGGCTGGGCTGGGCTGGGCTGGGGGGGGGGGAGACAGTGCTCTCTTTGTCTGGGGCTGAAATGAGATCACAGTGGTGGCTGCCCCACTCTCTGGGCAGGACAGCCCCCCCCGGCCAGCCTAGGTGCTTCTCTTCTCTCCCCTCCCGGCCCCCTATTTGTCCAGTTGGCCACGAAGCGGGTGGTGATGGTGGCCACTGGGGTTGTGGCATTGAAGCCGTGGAGAGAGCAGTGCAGCCACAGCTTTTGGCGCTCCCAGGCTGTGGGGCTGTCAGCTGAGGGCAGCTCTTTACCCCACCCCAAAGCAAGCCCCTGCCCTTCTGCTGCCAGAGAGGGGCCTTTTTATTCAGGTGGGCTCTTAGCCACAGGCTGGCAGCCCCAGAAGGGGTTTTTTGGAGGCAGGTGGGTTTGCCGCACTTTTCTGTTTTTCTCCCTCCAAGGGTGCTTTCAAATTGTGCTAAAGTCAGTTGTCATTTCAGCACACCAAACTGTCTGGCTGTGTTTTAATGTTGCAGCCCACGGGGCTGCTGTGGTGGCTGTTTCTCCGTCATTCCCCCACCCCCCCCCCCCCCCGGCTGGACTTGGGAGAGCAGCAGAAATGGGCACGTGGCCGGCCGGTCCTGCCTGGAGGCTTTTGGGAGGCACTTCTAGTTGCCCCATTGGGAAGGGAGTTCAGGAGGAGAGAGAGAGAGAGAGAGACTCCTTGGCTGTGCCCCCACCCCCACCCCCTGGAAGGGCTCCTCCACGCTTTTCTTGAGTGTCTCCGTGACTGGCTGGCCCACGGAAGCATTGTTGTGGCTTTGTCTCCAGTGCTTGTCACTGCAAATACTCCGGATGTGTGTGTGCGTGTGTCCCACCTTTCTCTTAGAAAGAGGTACCTGTTGGCTGAGGACCACTAGCAGGTGCCTTTAAGGGGAGGGGAAGGCAGGGTAGAAACGGAAAATAAAAACCCACCCACCCCACAAAGGAAAAGACACGGGCAACTAAAATCACAAAAGATGTTTGAAATGGAATTGCCTTTGCCAATATTAAGAGCCAGCCTTTAACAGTGGCAAGAGGGGGGGGGTCCTTTCTCACAAGGACATTCAGGTGCCTGTACAGGCCCTGGAGGAGGAGGAGGAGTTGGCGGCAGCCTTCCTGGGCTTCTCCTTGATGCCTGGGGTGCTCCAGTCACTTGGGGGAGGGGGCAGGAAGGGGCTGTGGCCCACTGGGGCTCCCTCTTATCTAGGGAAGGTCCAATGCCAGGTGGGGGGTTCCTCCCCCCCCCACGTACACGTCCCCCTCCCCTCCTTCCCATTTCATGGACTTCATTCCCTCTTTCATAGGAGCACTCCACCACTCCTCCTCCTGGGTAACTTGCCCTTTGCTCCCAGCCAGCCCAAAGGGAAGGAATGGCTCCCCCCTCTCCCCCCCCCCCCAAAAAAAGAAGCAAGAAAGGCCCAGTCGGGGCAGAGGGAGAGGGCTGGCGTGTAATCTCTCCCCCCTCCTCCCCTCCTCCTCCCCCCCAGGTGCACCCGAGAGTGACAGCCGGGGAAGTGTACCATGCTTTGATCATG
>CM074743.1:619828-663662 GCA_037367245.1 Phrynocephalus guinanensis
CCAGTGGGGGTGGGGGTGGGGGTGTCTCCGGGCAGAGGGTGCAGCTGCCGGCACCCGTCCAGTCACCGGGGGGGGGGGGTCTTTCCTCGGCAGGTGGAAGAGCGGACCCGCATGAACAAGCAGAATTCGGCCTCGCCCGTGGGCAAGACCAAGCTAGGGGCCAGCGGGCCCGATGCTGCCCCACAGCCCCGCACCGAGTCTGTGTCGATCAACTCCTTCCCTGCCTCCCAGACCCCGCCCATGCAGCGCCCGGTGGAGCCCCAGGAGGGGCCGCACAAGGTGGGTGCCTCCCCCCCCCCGCCGCCACCACCTTCCACCCCCCACCCTCGCCGGGGCTGCTGCCTTCTGCCTGTGGTGGGCAGGCCTCGCGCCCAACTGCCAGCCATTCCAGTCGCTCATGTCCATCCGCTGCTGCCCGCTTCTCCCCTTGGCCGCCCTTTGACCTTGTTGCCCCCAGGAGGCATGGCTGGCGTTCAAGTCCAGAGCCTGGGAGTGGCCCCTGGGAAAGCGGAGGAGGGAGGGGGACGTCCAGAGCCATGTAGAAGGGGCCGGGCAGCAGGCCTCCAGCAGCAGGCAGGGCTTTGCCGCCGCACACACACACCCCGGGTCTCTGGCCCACTCCTGTCCTGTGCAGGCCAGAGGAGGGAGGGGTCCCTTTCCAGCAGAGGGTCCGCCTTCTTCCCTGGCTCCCAAGGGGGAGGGGGCATTTGCCAGCGCTTGAGACCCCCCCCCAAAAAAAGTGGTTGGTGTGTTTCCCAGCCACTCTGGCCCTTCCCATCAGTTGTGAGGTGCAGACTTGAGGCTGGGAGAGGCCCCCGGCACCTCACTGGGTGACCTCCTCCCCTTCCCCCCCCGCCCCCCCTCTCCCTCCGCAGAGCCACCTGGCCCACCGCGTCCCGCTCAAACCCTACGCTGCCCCCGTCCCACGGTCCCAGTCGCTGCAGGACCAGCCTGGCAAGAACGTGGCCGCTTTCCCTGTCCATGACGCCTCCTCCGCTTCCTCCACCGCCGCCACCACCACCACCACTGCCGCCACCGCCACCACTGCCGCCCCCTCCCCGCCACGGGCAGGCATGATCCGTCAGAACTCGGACCCCACCTCAGAGGGGCCTGCCCCACAGCCCTCCCGACCCATTGCGGAGCAGCGGGGGCCCTGGGTCAAAATGGATGCTGAGCCCCCACCCAAGGTAACCGCAGGAGAAAGTGGGAGGGGGCAGGCGGGTGGGTGGGCCGGCCTCTTGGCATCAGACCTCAGGACAGGGCTCCTCTTGGGATCCCTCTGCAAGGGAGGGGGCAGCCTCCCTCCCTCCTCCCTCCCTCCCCAAGCCAGAATCCAGATTGTGAGGCAGGAGCAGACCCCCCCCCCCACACACACACACAGTTGTTCCCGTGGGGCTGATGCGGTGCTCTTGCTTTGGCAAAGCTCTTCACCCCTTGGCACGCCGTGTCCAGCACTGCCTGAAGACCCCCCAGGCCCCCCCCTCCAGGCCCCCTGGGGGCCTCGCCCGGCCTCGCCAGGGTTTGGGCCATCAGATGGTGCCTCTGCGGCCGTGTGAACCGGATGCCTCCCTTGCTCGGAGCTTCCAGGACCACACTAAAGCCCTCCTCCATGGGGACCGGGGGGGGGGGGGGAGAAACGCTAAGTGTGCGCAGTCTCCCCTCCTGGCTTTGGGCTGGGCGGTCTGGTCTCTGGCGGTCTGATCAGATGGAGCCAAGCACGATGGGCACCGGGTGCGTGCAGGAGCCCGTTCCAGCCCCACCTGCTGAGATGCCTCCGTGGGGCCAGGGGGAAGACACGCACACCCTCCGCCTGCTCCTGTGAGGGATGGACGCAGAAGAGCCTCCCTCTCCTTCCCTCCTCCAGGTTCCCCAGCGAACATCCTCCATTGCAACGGCGCTCAATACCAGCGGGGCAGCCGGGGGCAGCGGGGGCGGCATCAGACCCGCCCATGCAGTCCGTGCCAGGTAAGCCGTGCCCCCTCCCCTGCGCGGGGGTGGGGGGGTGGGCAGGGAGGAAGGACCCTCCCTTTCGTTGGATGCCCTCCTCCTCCTCCTCCTTTGGAATGGGTCCTGGTGAGCGTTCGCCCATGTGAGAGCGGCTCCGCCTTTTAGGCCAGTCGAGATCTTGCAGGGTATGTGCAGGGAACCTTCTCTGCCCGGCACACAAGTCTCCAGCGGCCGCTGCCTGGGAGGCCCCTCTCTCCCGGTTGGTGGCCTTGTAGGAAGGGCTCTTGGGGAGGGGGGAGGTCTACGAAGGTTTCCTGCTCCACGCAAAGCGGGCACCGGCCATAGGGAGAAGGGTCACCCTTCCCGGTTGCGTCAGGTGGTGCACTCCCAGTGTAGGCCTTTAGGCTCACGGGGCTGCCCCCTCCCTCCTCCTCTCACTTGGGCCCCCCGTGCCCTCCCCTGAGCTAAGAAGAGCAAAACCCGGTGCCTTCCGAGGCAGCTCTCCTTCTTTCTGCCCAGGAAATTGGCTCAGGCCAGGGAAACAGACCAGCTCCGGGCTGCCCCTGAGAGAGAGCTCTGTGGTCCCAGGAGCTGGGAGGAGCTGCCCCAGGGACCCCCAGCCTTAGCTGGCCTCAGGCCTGGGCATTCCTCCAACCCGGTGTCAGCACCTTGGGCAAGCGGAGAGGCCTTGCTGGCCGGGGGTCTTCCCGGAAGCCTCCCCTCAGGCCCCGTCAGAGGTTGCAATCCTCCTGAGCCACCGGAGCCAAGTTGGAAGGGATCTCCGAGGGAGGCTGGTTCAGGAACGTGCGCAGGAGCTCAACTGGACAGAGGGCGGTGTGGCTTACCAGTCACGGGGCAAAGTCCAAGAACCTGTGGAGGAGTCCTTGGGCATCCTTGCTGTTGTCATGAATTGGGAGCTGCAAGGCCCTCCTCCTTGTGGCTTCCTTCGGCCTTGGAGAGTGGGAAGTGCCCCCCCTGCCCCCCGCACCGCCCCCCCACCGGCAGCCTTCCTTCCGCCCTGATCAGCTCGCAGACCTCTCCCGGTGCAGTTGCGTGGTGGCCTGACCCTCCCCAGCCACTGGCGGTCCCTTGACGCGCTTCTGCTCCCCTCCACAGACCTCGTAGCAAGTCTGCGTGGCACATCCACATGCAGAGCCGGCTGGAGCAGGGGCCCAAGTGGGGGGCTCCCTTGCCAGCCCCCCCTCCTCCTCCTCCTCCCCCACAGCCCGCAGGCCGGACCCCTCCGCCAGTGGTGGTCGTGCCAAACGCCAGTAGGTAATGGAGCCACAGTGCCCCTGGGGGCCTGGTGGTGGTGGTGGTGGTGGTGGCGGCGGCGACAGAGGTGCGCTGGCCAGCGGGCTTTCTCCCTGCAGGGGGTTCCTCACGCTCTCTTCGGTGACGGGTCCTGTTCTCTTGCTCCGGGTGCTGCCATGAGGGGCCTGCCTGTGTGTGTGTGTGTGTGTGTGTGTGTGTGTGTGTGTGGACTGAGCCCTGGGAGGGGGGGGGCTGCCTGGGCCGGTGCCGCCCCCCCCAAGTGACACGAGCGGCTGCCCTTGTCTCTCTCCCCAGCAACCCCGACCTGCGCAGGAGTGACCCTGGCTGGGAGAGGGCCGACAGCTTGCTGCCCTCTGGCGGGGGCAACTTGCCCCAGGCGGGATCGCTGGAGCGCAACCGTGTAGGAGGTGAGGGTCTCGGGCGGGCAGGGGGGGGGGGCGGGCAGGGGGCAGCTTTGTGTTGGGACCCAGGGGATCTGGCTTGGGGAGCGGGGCTGCCCAGCTCACTTGGGACACCCACCGTCCTCCTGCCTTCCCTGTGGGCTGACAGGGGACCTGGGGGGGGGCAGTGCCTCTCCCTCACCCCTGGGCTGAGCACCCCAAGATTTTGCGGTCGTCTCTCCCCCCCTCCTTGTTTCTCTGTCTGAGCAGGGGGTCCCCTTGGCTGAACCCCTTCCCTTCCCCTGGGCTAGTAGCCCCCGCGGCCTTGCCTTCCTCTCTCTTGGGAAGGGAAGCCCTCCTCCCTCTCACCAGAGAGAACCTTGGGGGTTGCGCCCAGGTTGTGTCAGGGGAGTGGGTGTCCCCAATGGTGCTTCCCTCCCCTCCCCCCCCCAGGCACACACCCTTGCGCAGAGAGAGGGACCTGTGGCGAGCCAGGGACGTTGTTGGGTCAGAGGAGAGCCGTGGGCCTCTTTCTCTCCTGGCACTCAGCCCTTCCTTCTCTCTCCCCCCCCCCCCCCCCCCGCAGCTCCCCTAAAACTGGACCGTTCGCCAATCCTGCCGCAGGGGAACAAGCCCAAAGCCGACGACCATCGCTCCCGGCCCGGCCGGCCCGCTGTGAGTACCCCAGGGCCACTGGGCCACTGGAAGGGCACCGTGGGGGTGGCTGGCCCTGGCCCCTGAGCCTGGGCATCAAGACACCCAGAAGAACTGGCTTGGGACGGACCAGTTGGGCTCCCTGGGGAGGGGGGGGTCCGCTTGGCATTTTTCGTGAAAGTGCAGCTTGGTGGGACCTTCTCAGGGGGTGGGGGTGGGGGTGGGAGGCCTCCCATGGTTTGCGCTGTGGGGGGGAAGTCAAGGCGAAGAGACTGGGTGCCCGTGTCCTAACTTTTCCCCCTTCCTTCCTTCCTTCCTTCCTTCCGTCCTTCCTTCCTTCCTTCCTCCTTCCGCACGGCTCAGAGCTATAAGCGGGCCATTGGAGAGGTTAGTGCTTCTCTTCCCTGTGGGGGCCCTTCATGCTCCCCCCCCCCACTTTCTCTTTCTGCTCTGGGCAGGGTCGCTGGGCTTCTCCTCTGTGTTTTCCCCACAAGAGCCGATACTTGCGGGGGGGGGGTAGCTTCCTTCCGGGTTGCACAGGTCTACTGCACTGGGCGCCCCCCCCCTTCCTCCCCTGAACCCCTTTGGGTCTTGTGCTCCTTGGTGGGGAAGGGAGGGGCAGGTGGCTTTGGGGGCTGGGGAGGGGAGGGGAGGGGAGGGGAGGCCTGCCAAAATGGCCTCTCTAGGAGGGCAAAGGGCCGCTGCTCCTTCGTCCCTTCGAGAGACCGCCAGAACTCCTGGTTCCGTGTGCTCCCAAACCCCCCCCCCCACACACACACACACACTGCTACAGAGACCACTTGTGTGTGTTGGGGGGGATGGTACAGACTGAACAGGTTGAGACGGAGAGGGCGAAAGGTCCAGAGGCCTGCCCAGTTCTGGGGTGGGGGGGGGGGGGGGGGTGCTTGTTAATGCTCATGTGTGTCTGTGAGGGTGTGGGGTTGGTGGCTGAGCCACGTTTCCCCCCCCCCCGTTCTTTCTGCCTTCTGCAGGGTGGGTTTGCTTGTTGGTCTCCCCGCCCCCCATCTGCCCCCACCCCCGCCCCGCAGCAGCAGATTCTGGCCCTGGGCTGGTGTGGTGGTGGTGGTGGCCCGGAGCCCGGTCTTCCTCCCTCCTCCTGGTGTGTGAATGCGCAGGGACCAAACCCCCACCCCACCCCCCCCCCGCCCCACCCCCTTTTCTTTACGCTCTCCCTTCCTAGAACTTTGTGCTGCTGAAGGAGCGACCGGAGGAGGCGGCTCCCAAACCCCTCAAGAAGGCCCTGGACTACTCTTCCTCCAGCGAGGACCTGGACTCCAGCGAGGAGGAGGAAGAGGAGGAGGAGGAAGAAGAAGAAGAAGAAGAAGGGCGCTCAGAGCCTGGCACAGACCCTCCGGGAGCCAGGTGAGGCCTACGGGGGTCGGGGAAGAAAGGGGGAGGGGGTGGTGGGGAAACCCGGATGTCCTTTTTCTCTTCGCTTCTGGGCTCGGGGGCCTTTGCCCGTCACTGCCAGTTGGCAACCTTGACAAGTGGGTGTGCCCCCCCTCTCCTGGCATCTCCTCCCTGGCATCAACCCCCCCCCGGTGGGTGGTCACCTGCTGGGTGGTCGCTGACCGCTGAGGGAGGGAGGGAGGAAGGGGGGGGGGCTGGGTCTGCTGGCCGGGGCTCCTGCCAAGTGCCACGGCTCCTGCCTGCCCCCCCCCCCCCCCGAAGGGGCTCTGCCTAGACTCACCCCTCCCCCTTGTTGGTGCCTGCGTGGGCAGCTGGGCAAATGTGCCCTGCAAAAGCCACGCTGACAGGCAGGTCTCCTGCCACCTCCTGCCCCTCCCCCTCCCCCCATTCCTCTCACCCCCACCCCCACCCCCAACAGGGATGGCGATACTGACTCGGTGAGCACCATGGTGGTCCATGACGTGGAGGAGCTGGCGGGGGGCAGCGGTGGCTCCGAGAGTTCGTACGGCGAGGGCACCATGCGGGTGCAGCGGGTGAGCCAGCCTCTGTCCCTGCCGGCCCTGGTGGGGAGACCCTCCCCCCCCCCAACTTGGCCCGGCTCCCTCCTCCTCCTCCTCCTCCTCCTCCTCCTCCTCCTTGGGCTGGGAGGGTCCCCGCAGGGCCTCCTCTGCGTCTTCCATTCAGCCTTGGAGGACGGCCACTTGCTTGCGAAAGCAGCGGTGACTTCCCAGGTGGGGCTCCTGGCAGCGCCTGTTCCCTCCTCTTCCTGTGGATTGAGGGACTGTTCCCCCCCCCCCACCCTCCTTCCCCCCCCCCCACCCCCCAGACCCCCGAGGAGGAGGAGCGGGGCCTCCTGCACGGCGACAGCAACGGCTACACCAACCTGCCCGACGTGGTCCAGCCCAGCCACTCCCCCACGGAGGCCAAAAGCAGCAACGGGTCTTCCTCGCCTGCCAAGGACACGGCCACAGACGTACGCACGCACGCACCCCCCCCCCCCGACGAAGGCACTGGGCTGGGGGAGGAGACGGTTCCCAGGGAGCCCTGGGGCAGGCGGGGGGTGGGTCAGGAAAGTGGTGCTGGGTGGGCTTTGGACCCCCCCTTCTCCTTCTGCCCCTGCATCCTTCAGTGGAGGATGAGCCACTGGCTTCCTCTCCACCTGAGCCACAGGGGAACCCTTGAACCCCTCCCCCCCCCCCAGATAGAGGGTCCGAAGGGTGTGTTGCTGGGGAGCAGGAGGGCCTATATCTGGCCCTTGGGGGAACCCCCCAACCCCTCAGAGCAGAGAGAACCCCTCCTGGGTGAGGAGGAAGGCCGGGAAGGAGGAGCTGTGCCAACCTCCAGGGGTGGACCTGCCCTGCCCTGCCCAGGGACCAGCCGTGAGCGAGGGTTCCCCCCCCCCCCGGACGCTGCCCTGCGCTATCCATTTTTTCAATATTTTCCTCTTCACCCCCCACCCCCTTTTTGCAGTACCAGTCGCGAGGGCTGGTCAAGGCCCCCGGAAAGAGCTCCTTCACCATGTTTGTGGACCTGGGCATCTACCAGAGCTCCCCTGGGGGTGGCGGAGACACCATCCCCATCACCGGTGAGGGGGGGGGCTCGGGGGGGGGGGGGGGACGAGGGAGGGGCTGTGGAGCAGGGGAGGGGGGTCCCTGGCAAAGGCTGCCAGAGAGGGCTTGGGGGCCTTTCTGGACCCAGGCCCGGAGGCAGCCTGTCCAAAAAGTCTGCTCTCTGCACCACCACCACCGCCGCCGCCTCCTATGCCTCCGCCTCCTTTTGGTGTCCTGGCCTGCGGGGCTGCTGCAGCTGCTCCCCACCCCACCCCCTGCCCTCAGCCACGGCTACCCCTGCCTTTGTCACTGGCCAGGGCCCGCCCACCCCGAAGGACCTGCCGCTGTCCCATCCTTGCTTTAAGAGGGGCAACTCACAGCCTCTAGGCTCATCCGTGACCCCCCCCCCCCCCCTCCTCCCCCCCCTGTTCCTCTCCCACCCCACTCCTCCAGCCTTTGACGCAGGGCGGCTGGAGCAGCTGCAGCTGGAAGCCCGGAAGGGGTCGGTGGTCAACGTGAACCCCACAAACACGCGGCCCCACAGCGACACCCCTGAGATCCGCAAGTACAAGAAGCGCTTCAACTCGGAGATCCTGTGTGCCGCCCTCTGGGGTGAGAGGGGGCCTGGAGGAGGAGCGGCGGACAGGGGGGGGCTGGCCCTTGTGGGGGGGGGGGAAGATGGTCGTTCCCTGAGTGGAGGGGGGGTGGCACTGGCTCCCCCTCCATGTCTCCGCCTCGGTGCCCGCAGGAGTCAACCTGCTGGTGGGGACGGAGAACGGGCTGATGCTGCTGGACCGCAGCGGGCAAGGCAAGGTCTACAGCCTCATCAACCGGCGACGCTTCCAGCAGATGGACGTCCTGGAGGGACTCAACCTGCTGACCACCATCTCAGGTGAGCGGGGGCAGGGCAGCATGTGGCGGGGGTCCCATTCGCACGTTTCCAGTTGCCTGGGGGAGGGGGGCACCTCAGAGAATACTTGGGGAGGGGGGCGGGTGGGTGCAATGGCCACCTGAGCTAGAGGTTCACTCAGCCCCACCAGGGCCACAGGGGCCTGAAGCCGTGCCTCTGTTACCCTCCCCCCCCCCCCCCCCCCCCCCCCCCCCCCCCCCCCCCCCCGCAGGGAAGCGGAACAAGCTGCGGGTCTACTACCTCTCATGGCTGAGGAACAAGATTCTGCACAACGACCCGGAGGTGGAGAAGAAGCAGGGCTGGACCACCGTGGGGGACATGGAGGGCTGCGTCCACTACCGCGTGGGTGAGCAGAGGGGGACCTGGCCTGGGTCCCTGGGGGAGCGCCCCCCCCCCCTGCAGGAGGTCTTTCCCCGGGAGAGAACCCGCCGCCCCCGCCCCCGCCCCCCCGGCCTCACCACCGACCCTTCCACCTCTTCCCTGCAGTCAAGTACGAGCGGATCAAGTTCCTGGTGATTGCTCTCAAGAACTCGGTGGAGGTTTACGCCTGGGCTCCCAAGCCCTATCACAAGTTCATGGCCTTCAAGGTACCAAGAGGGGGTGGGGGTGGGGGGGGGCAAAGGGGCCGACGCATGTCCCTCTCCGTGATGGTCCCGGGAGGCATCTTGACTTGGAGGCGGCGGCCCAGCCAGGAGCCAGCCTCGCCTGCAGTCTTCCAGCCCCGGGCAGCCTCAGGCGGGGCGGGGGGGGGGGTCTCTCTCTTAGCTAATTCCTGCTACCTTTCTCTCTCCCACCCCCACCCCTGGACTCCTCTCCCCCACCCCCACCCCACCGGCAGTCTTTTGCTGACCTGCCTCACCGGCCGCTGCTGGTGGAGCTGACGGTGGAGGAGGGCCAGCGCCTCAAAGTGATCTACGGGTCCAGCGCCGGCTTCCACGCCATTGATGTGGACTCAGGCAACAACTACGACATCTACATCCCTGTACATGTAAGCTGGGCGGGGGGGGGGGGGTGCATGAGGGAGGAGGGGGGGCAATTGGCCAAGGAGGCTGCCGTTGCTTGCTGGTCCCACGGAGGAGGGGGAGGAGGAGGAGAAGAAAAGGTGCTCCTTCCACAGACCTCGAATCAGACGGGAGCGAAGGTTGGGGGGGGGGGTCGTCCGGTTACCCTTGTTGGGATTTGTTGCTACCCCTTCATTTTGAACCCTTTAAGATGGGGCTGGGCTATGCTTGCAACGGGAGCAAAGGGACCCCACCCCCACCCCCACCCCCAGATGGGGCAAGAGGAGGGGGGCGCCTTTCCCAGTGGTGGGGGGCCATGGGGTGGGGCCTTGGAACAGGAGGATGATGCGCCCCTGACCTGGGGCCCCTTGCCCCTTCTCCTCCTCCTCCTCCTCCTCCTCTCGTGGGCGCCCTTGGCCCCGGCTGCAGATCCAGTCCCAGGTGACCCCCCACGCCATCATCTTCCTGCCCAACACGGAGGGGATGGAGATGCTGCTCTGCTACGAGGACGAGGGCGTCTACGTCAACACCTATGGGCGCATCATCAAGGACGTGGTGCTCCAGTGGGGGGAGATGCCCACCTCTGTGGGTGAGCCTCGGCCGGACGGGCAGAGGGGCAGAGGGCAAGGGGCGGAGGGGGGGCCATGGGGTGGGGGGCAGCGGAGGCATCTGTGCCCAGGGCCCCTCCCTCCCTCCCTCCCTCCCTCACGTCGGGCCCTTTCTCTTCCCCCCCCCAGCGTACATTTGCTCCAACCAGATCATGGGCTGGGGGGAGAAAGCCATTGAGATCCGCTCGGTGGAGACGGGCCACCTGGACGGGGTTTTCATGCACAAGCGCGCCCAGCGCCTCAAGTTCCTCTGCGAGCGCAACGACAAGGTGGGTGGGGGGCCCGGGCGGGGGGGCGACCGGGGTGGGGGGGGGCAGATGGGCTCCTCCTAGCATGGAGGCTCCAGTCGGGGGGGGGGTGGGGGGGGAGATGAGAGGAGGGGGCAGGACTGAGTGAGCAAGAGGGAGAGCCTTGGCAAGTGGGGACGGGGAGCCAGGATGAGCCCCCAGGAACCGGGATGGGCTGCTGGCCTGCCTCCCCCCCCCCACCTGACCCTCCTGGGGGAGGGAGACCTTCCAGCTGGCAGTGCAGGCCAAGCTTGTTCCTGGGCGTGTCCAGTGGAGGAGCCCAAAGGGAGCAGAGACCCCCCCCCGCCCCGCCTCCCTCCCAGACCCAAGTCCCAGCAGGGCTCCGGCTGCCTGGGCCAGACGTGCCCCAGGCCAAAGGGGTCCATTGGGGAGGTGGGTAGGCACCCCTCTCTGTTCCCACAAGGAAGGGCGAGGAGGACTCTCAGGGGGAGAGGAAATGCCCCCCCCCCAGGCCAGGTTAGCTTCTGCCGGCGGTGTGTGGGTGTGTGGTGGAGGTGGTGGGGCTTGGGGGTGGATGGATGGACCTGGGCCACAAGCCCCACCGGGTGCCCCTTTCTCCCCCCCCCCTTACAGGTGTTCTTTGCCTCCGTGCGCTCGGGAGGCAGCAGCCAGGTCTACTTCATGACCCTGAACAGAAACTGCATCATGAACTGGTGATGGGGGGGGGGTCGTCTGCTCCCCTCCCCACCCGCCCGACCCTCCCGGCAAGAAGAGGAGGAGGAGGAGGAGCAGCAGCAGCAGCAGCAGCCGCTATGGGGAGAATGGGGTGGGGGCCCTCCATTTGGGGGACCAGCTGGCAAAGGCACTCCCATGGCTGTCCATTCAAAGACCCCCTCTCCCTCCCCCCCCGCTGCTTTTTCTTAGGCAGAGGAGTCCCTTTCTTCCTGTTGACACTTTTGGCCCTGGGGGGCGGGCAGCAGAAGGAGGGGGGGAGCCCCAGGAAGGGCTATGTCGGGGGCATGTGGCCCCTTCCACACCCCAGAGAATAAAATTTTCCCAGCAGCCCCTCCTGTGGCTGCAAGGGTTTCAGTGGCGGGGGGGGGGCAAGGAGAAGAGGAATCCTACAAGTGTGGCCTCCCTCCCCACCCAAAATCCCATCCGGGAAGCCCATCTCGGGGGGCCCTGGGCAGGGGGAGGATTGCCAAATCCATGGAAACAGGCTGAAGAGGGGCCAAGCCCCTTGTGTCCCCCCACCCCGGCCGTGGGGGGGAGGGGGGGCTGTCCCTGGGGTGGCATGGGCCAAAGAGCCTGAGGGGGCCTGCCTTCTGCACTGTGCTGGAGGGGGGGTGGCCTCACTCCCCATACGCTGCCCCCCTTCACACAGTCCTTTTTCAGTCCCCTGCTGCCCCTGCCCCCCCCAGCCCTCACACACCCTGCAGCTCCTGCTGGGGGCCCTCCTGGTGCCCTTGAGCCTGGGCAGAGTCCCAGCCCTGCGCCCCCCCCCAGCCCCCCACTGCCCAGCAGCCAGCTCCATGGACTCCCCCACCACCACCACCCACGCTTCCCATCCTCCTGTCAGGAGGGGGCTCTGTGCCCTCCCCCACCCCAAATTCCTGCCCATGCCCATCTCCTCAGTGGGGCCGATCCAGTGGCTGCAAAAGGGAGTGCCCCTCCCCTCCCCCAGTGCCTCCCCTTCCTCCCCCCCCCACCAACGCCGCTTCCCTCAAACTGTGGGACATTTGTGGATGTATATGAGGTTTCTCTCCCACCCCCACCCCCCAAAGGGGGGAGCTATGTATATTTTGCTTTAATGATCATTCTTTTTGTAATGGCAATTTAAGTAACTGACTAACGAAGCACTTTAATGGCCCAGCTCATCAAGGTGGTCTCGGTGGGTCTGGGGGCAGCCCGAGCTTACCAATGTCTCCCTCCGCCGCTGCCCCCCCCACCCAAACCGCCTGCTGGGGCTCTGCTTGGCACAACAGGGCGGGGGAGGCCCCTCGCGGGTGGGGTTGTGTTGAGCTCCTCCCAAAGACTCCCCGGCCCCTCCCTCTTATGCAGGGGGGGGGGGTTTTCCAGTGGAGATGCTGCTCTCCTCCCTCGCCTCCCCCCCCCTCCCCGGGCGACTTGGTTTCTTGTGCATTTTTCGCTTCCAGTTGTCCATCACCATCTCCCCCACCCCCCCCCACCCCCCACCCCCCCAAGCGGAAGAAGGGAGTCGCCCTCCCCTCCAGGAATCAGCGGTGGCCTTGGCATCTCATCTGTTAATAAAAGAACCAAACGCAGTTGTGACCTGTTTTCTCGTGACTGTGTCTCCAGGAGCAAGGAAGCTGAGCAGCCCCCCACCCAGCCCAGCCCAGCCCCCTGGCCCCCTGCCCCCCCCCCCCCCGCTCAGGGGGCCACTTGATCGCCCCAGCAGAAAGCCCCTGGCAGGACGGGGGCCCCCCCCTCTCTCTTGCCTCTGGGGCTCAGCGCCCCCCTGGCACCTGGGCTGCTTGAGGTGAGCTCCTGGCCAGTGGCCACGGAAGGTGCCAGCGCTGTGGTGCGGGCCATTAGGGGATGCCCCTGCTCCCGGGAGCTCAGAGGGTCCTGAGCACCACTTGGCCACCGGGGTGGGGGTGGGGTGGGGGGAACAAGGAAGGAAGGCTTGGGAGAGGAGGGCTGGCCCTTGGCGTGGGTTGGCTGTGTGGTCTGGGTGGAACTGCAGGCAGGACCCCAGGGGTGTGTGGGGGGGGGGAATCCCATGGGCTGCCTCTTGGCCAAGGCCTGCTCTCTTGGGCAAGTGAAGTCCATGGCTGCTGCAGGAGGAAACCAAGAGCTCAAATCTCCCTCCCCCAAAAGAAAAGGCAGGCCCTCTTGGGAGAAAGTTCGGCTGGGTTTATTGATCTGGGAGGGGTGTTGACGAGCCCATCCAAGGACTAAGAACACACCGGACACCATCACCCACGGGCCAGACAGGCATGGAAAAAAAGAAGGCTCCCACTGGGCCACGCAGCCCTTCCCCCTCCTTGGCTAAAGCCTTGCTCTTGCTTTCCGAGCAGCCCAACAGGTATGTGTGTGGGGGGGGGGGCGGGCAGTCGCCGGTCTCCCTCTTTCTCAGAGCCCTGCTGTGCTGAGGCAGACCTTTCGCTGCCTGGGTCAGGAAAGCCCCCTGGGAGGAGCACCCTGGCTCCCCCTGTCCGTCGTCCCCCCACGCGCACAGCCTGGGAGGCTCCCATCCACCGAGCAGGGCTGCTGCAGCCCACCGTAGACGTGGCCCAGCAAAAAGGGGTCAGCTTGGTGGCGTCCCAGGCCTGTTGCTGCGGCAGGGCCAGTGGGGGGCGGAGGACGGCAGGGCCCTCCCTGCACATCTTGGTGGGTTCCTTCCCACTGGTCTCCTTTCCTGTCCCTGGCTTTTAATCTTCACAGCTCCCTCTCCCCATGCAAACTCCCTGCCAGCAGATGGGTGGGAGGAGGGGGGGGCAAAGCACCCTGAAAGGCTGGAGGGTGGTGATGTCCACCAGGGAAGGAGAGGGGGGGGGTCACTGCCCCATGTGTTCAGAAGGGAAGAGGGGAGGCACAGACCTGCCCAAGGCCCAACAGGTGAGGAGGCGAGGGGTGTCCCTGGGCAGTGCTGCAGGTGGGCGGGGGGGGGGGTCTCGGACCAGCTCTGGGGCTTCTGTGCCTTCTCCCGTGTCCTGATGCCACCTGGCTGCATCCCATTTCAAGGATGGAAAGGGAAGCTCTCCACCCCACCCCACCCCACCCAAAAGGCACTACAAGGAGGAGGTAGCATAGGTCAGCCGGACGGCCCCAATGGCCTCCGTCCCGCGGTCCAGGCTGTACCAGGAGGGCCGCCGCAGGCTGCCTGGCCGAGGCCTTGGCCTCCCCGGCAAGCTGACAAAAAGCCAGCTGGCCTGGCGGAAAGGAGCCACGTGGAAGGTCTTGCAGACACGGTAATGCTGAGCTGGCCCTGGGGCTCCTGGTGCCGCCACCACCTCTCCTCCAGCCACTGGTCACACCCTAGCCGGCCTCGGGGAGCCCCTCCCAGGGCTGGGCCGTGCCTACTGCTGCGGCTGCCACAGACAAGGCACACTAGCCCACCCAGGAGGGCCAGCGTTGGCAGGAGCACCAGGGCCAGGCAGGCAGCGTACAGCACCAGGTGCAAGAGGCAGCAGTGGCCGGCCAGCCAGGCGGCCCAGGCCCCCAGCCTGCGGCCCCGGCGATGCTCTCTCCCCTGGGACTGGGCGGGCCAGGCAGGGCAGGGGTAGTGGGCCTCCAGCTCCACGGCGGGCAGCAGGGAGAATGCTCCAGCACCCGCAGTGGGCAGAGTGATTGCCGTCGGGCTTGCAGCTGGCTGGTGGGATGTGGCAGTGGCTGCCTGTGGAGGCAGTGTGGTCTCGGATGTGGTGGAAGGCACTGGGGGCCGAGTGGAAGATACCAGGGCCAAGGTGGTGGCCTGTGTGGATAGAAGGGGAAGAGGGATGGTGGTGGTGGAGTAGGCAGCCACGGTGGGGACACGTGTGGTTGTGCTGTCAGGGCCAGGGCCGACAGTGGGCGAAGGGGTTGTGGTCCGGAGGGCCACCGTCAATGGGGCAGTGCTGGGGCCATGGGTGGGCGAGGGGGTCGGGGTCCGCAGGGCCACCGTCAATGGGGCAGTGCTGGGGCCACGGGTGGGCGAGGGGGTCGGGGTCCGCAGGGCCACCGTCAATGGGGCAGTGCTGGGGCCACAGGTGGGCGAGGGGGTCGGGGTCCGCAGGGCCACCGTCAATGGGGCAGTGCTGGGGCCAAGGGTGGGCGAGGGGGTTGGGGTCCTCAGGGCCACCGTCAATGGGGCAGTGCTGGGGCCAAGGGTGGGCGAGGGGGTCCGGGTCCGGAGGGCCACAGTAGAGGGCAGGCTGGCCGTTTCTGAAATCATTGTGGCAGGAGGCGTGGCCCCAGGTGTGCTCGGAACATGTGGGGGCCGGATGGCCGTGGTCACCAGGGGCCAGGCAATGGCGGGCTCCTCCTCCTCCTCCTCTGTGTCCCCTGGGCGCCTGCAAGCCGCCTGGAAGTGCATGACGGGCTTCCCCTGGTCCGCAGCCGGTGAGTGACACTTGACGCTCTCGGGGTTGTTCTCCGTGATCTCCTCCGCGGGGCCTGGCGTGCGCGTGTAGACGCTGATCTCGTTCTTCATGATCCAGTTGTGCAGGTAGACCAGGTGGCAGTCGCAGTGCCAGGGGTTCTCCGCCAGGTAGACGTAGGCGAAGGGGGTGTCCTCGGGGAAGAAGCCGTCGGGGACGGTCGAGAGGCGGTTGCGCTCCAGCCGCAGGATCTCCAGCTCTGGCAGCCCCTCCAGCAGCACCCCGGGCAGCAACTCCAGGTCGTTGTCGGACAGGTCGAGGTCGCGGAGCTGGGCCAAGCCCTGGAAGGCTCCCGGGGGCAGCCGGCGGAGGCGGTTCCCTTGCAGCTCCAGGTCCCGCAGGCTCCCCAGGGCCTGGAAGGCACCCTCGGGCAGCTCCGAGAGGCCGTTGTGGTCCAAGGCCAGGCGCCAGAGGCTGGGCAGCCCCTGGAAGGCTGGCAGGCGCTCCAAGGCGTTGTGGGACAAAACCAGCTGCTGCAGCTTGGGCAGGGGGCTGTTGGCCTCCAGGGCTGCCAGGCTGTTGTTGGACAGGTCCAGCTCACTCAGGAGGCTCAGGTGGCCGAAGGAGGCCAGTGAGACCCTGGCCAGGCGGTTGTCACCCAGCTGCAGAATGCCGGTGTCCTTTGGCAGCCCTGTGGGCACGCTGCCCAGCCCTTGCGCCACGCAGTTCACCTGGAGCAAGTCCTTCACTTTGTTCATCTCCGACTCACAGGGCCACGGGGGATCCCCGGCTGCCGTGGCCACTGCAAGGAGGGCCAGGAGGGCCAGCGGGAAGGCGGGCATGATCTCCTGCAGCACCTGGGGGAGGAGGAGAGAGAAATGTCCAGTCAAGCGGTCACCCTCCACTGGGCCACGTCCTTTTGGCCCACTAAGCATTTGGCCACCACATTCAGTGCAAACTGAGAATGTGCAGAGTTTTCCTCTTGGGAAGGCAGCCAAAGTCACTCAGCCACCGGGAGGTGCTGGTGGCCACTGGCCTGAGCTGGTCTGCCAAGTCCCTAAAGTCACCTCCCTCCCCATGGCAAGTGAAGGCCACACAGGACCCACCCAGCGACACCCCCCCCCCCGCCAGGGTCTGGGCGGGCAGCTGATATCAGAAGCGGTGGAAGACCAAGGGGCTCAAGTCACAGGAAGCCAGAGTCTGCTTGAATATCAGGAAAAGGAACTGTTGGGGGAGCGGTTCCCAACCTGGGGGGGGGGGGTCGAAGGACCATTTCACAGGGGTCGCCATGAGCCAGTGAAGAAAAAGGCACAAACGGCTTGGGTCTGGAGGAGGAAGGGGGAGGAAAGAGTGAGTTACAGCTTGATAGGTTGGAGGGGATGTCAGTCAGTGGCACCGGAGGCTGCAACAGGATGAGGGTGCCTGTAGTAGACGAGGGAAGTTCTCTCTGGCCCCTGCCAAAGGGGGCTGGTGGCCTCTTCCAAGCAGGGCCAGGGGGGACCACCACAGGAGGGACTGGATTAAAGAGTCACGGCATATTAGGAAGGTGGAGAACCAGTGCATTAAGGCAATACAACAATGGGCCAGTCCATGCGGTCTGCATCCTGAGGCTGGAAGGCCCCCTGAGAGGCATCCTCAGATCTGGGGGGGGGGGGGGACTCAAAGGCCTTGGGGTTCCCCCCCCTCGTCATTCTATGACTCTACGAAGGTCAGAGGAGGCCGAGGCAGAGGATCAGCGTGCAAAGGACGGGCCGATAACAGGCAGAGAGAACCACAACCCAAAGGGATGGGTGTTTGCCGGAAGTGGAGAGGTGAGAGCCTCCCACATTGGCGGGGGTGGGGGGAACAGAAGGAGAGGGAGGGGGCCGGGTTCCCCTGCTTGGGCTTTGGTCAAGATTGCACCCCCCCAAGTGAACCCCTCTGCCCTTCCTAACGGGACATTTCCCCTCGCCCTCTGCCTCGGGAGGGACCTGGCCAGCTTCCCTCGGAGGCCAGCTGGGGGACCTCTGCAGCCCAAAGGTTCCCCTGGGGCCGAGCACCCTCTCTGTTTTGGCTTCTAATTCCTGCCTACCAAACGTGGTCCCTGTGTGGTGGGTGCACACCTACACACACCACTCCCCCACCCCCCTCAACATTCACACAGTTCTCTCCCGTCCACCCCTTTTCCTTCCTCTCTCCCAAAGACCATCTGAACAACCCAGGGTTCTCTCCGCACACATTCCCATTACGCTGAGTTCTCTCTCTCTCTCTCTCTCTCTCTCTCAATGTCTTCTCCCGCACTCCCTCCTTCTGGGGGTTGGGGGTGCTGATGCACCCCTGCTCTCCTTTGGGCTGCATTTAGTGGACCTGAACAGTTGTAGTCCTCTTTCTGAAGGGCTCCTAGCTTTTTTGGGGGGGGGTGATCTGCAGGCAGGTGAAAAGGCCATTCCCCTGTAGCAGGAGGAGGAGGAGGAGGAGGAGGAGGAGGAGATGGGCCTCCTCTTCTTCCCTGCCCCCCACCCCCCCAGCCTTACCTTGTTCCTTGGCCCCTCTTGCCTGCGCTCCCAGCTCCTGCACTGGACGGCACTTCAAACTGAGCCTGGGATAAGAGCCCTCCCTCTCTTCCCCCCCCCCCGCCCTGCCTCTGCTGCCCGGGCCTTCCTGAGCAGCGGAAGCACCCATGGTTTCCTGGGGATCGGCCTCCTTCCTTGCCACCTCCCCTCCTCCGCCCCCCCCCCCCAGCTGCTTTCCCTTCTGCCTGCCTTCCCTTGCGTTCTTTGGAAGAAGCAACAGCAGCTCAACCGCTTTCAGGGGAGGGCAAATGCAGAGCCCACAGCCCACCCGCTGCCCTCACAATAACGTAATCAACTGGAGGAGGAAAATGGGACATATAGTACAATCAGTCAGTAACCTCTTCCCCCCATCACCACCACCCTTTGGCCTTTTGCTTGCCAGTGCCTCGTCCCTGGCCCAACACTGATGTCCGCCCAGGTTGACCCTGGGTGGTAGGGTCGTCTCCTGTGGGCAAAGGCCAGCCCTTCCCATCATCCTAGCCAAGCGAAGGGCTGGTTGCCTCCTCTTCCTTCGTCTCCACCCTCCTTGGGAGAGCCAGGCAACCTCCATGCGGAACAGGCATTCTTGGATGTCTAATATTAGAACCAGGAAAAAGGGACCCAGTTTTATCTGGGCAGCCCAGCTGGAGCAGGGAAGGGGCAGAGACTGAAAGAAAGAACCAGCATCCCCTTATCAATCCTACCCACCCACCCCTTGGGTGATGGACTCGAGTGGCCACCGATCTTGTAAGTTCTGCTTCTCAACACATCCGGCTCTGAAAAGTTCAGGCCAGGCTCCTGATGGCAGAGCCAAGGACCTGAAGAAAGGGAGTGGTCAGGGACCAGCCACCCACAGGCAGGGTCAGCAGCAGGCACATGGATTCTCCACGGGGGTGCAATGAAGTACCGTTTGACTACATTATACCAATCCGCTTTGCTTTTGCAGCTGTAGGTGGAAATCTACACATCAGGTCCCATTCGGCATCCCTTGACTGCTCCGGATTGTCCCCTGCCTGCTGCTCCTGTGACTGCCAGAGTTCTGCATTTAGGCCGTGGGGGGTGGGGGAATCACAGGCACAGATACAGGATGGGTGACAAATAGCTTGGCTGAGGTAGACGTGAAACCCATATCCATTGCTCCACTTCCACCCCCTCTATCCTAGGATCTCGGGGTGGTTTACAAAGATGTATATTTTTAAAAAACATAGACATTTAATCCATAACAATTTAAAATCAAGCAACACAAAATTAAATCATTTACTACATAGAAACCACTGGGTGCAAGTCTGCACAAGCCACTATGAGGATTCAGCCCTGGAGGTCCAGTAGGGCCATGCGCAGGAAAATAGGGGGGTGGGGGCGGGTGGAGAGGCTAGAGGTGGTCCTGACCCCTGCAGTGCAATTCTCCCCCCCCAACTAGGTTCAGTGCCAGTTCATGCCCCAGAACCCCAAGAGGACTCCTCACCCCCCATCACCACAGCAACACTTCTGGAAATGTGGGCACATTTATGATGTGGCACACACCCTGAGGGCCTTGCCATTGGCACAGCAGTGGGTCCAGGTGGCATCTCTGCCCTGACCTCCATGGGATGACCCTGCGGGGCCAAGGGCTCCCTTTCCACAGGGCCAGCCTCACGGGGTTTCTGTGAGTGGAAGCGGGAGAGCAGCCACCTGGCCTCCCTGGAGCTCCTCGGAGGAAAAGGGGGCCGGAGCGCTTTCCTTACTTCCAGTTCCTTGATCGTCTATATCAGTGTTGGCGAACTTATGGCACGGGTGCCAAAGGTGGCCCTTGGAGCCCTTTCTGTGGGCACCCATCATCGCCCCTTCACAGCCACCTGTATTCTGTATTGGCACTTTGCGAAAAACTAGTGGGTTTTGAATCGCATTTTGGGCACTCGGTCTCTAAAAAGTTTGCCATCCGTGGTCTATATGCTTTGGGGCAACGTGCAGCTTATTTGCGGGAGGGGTGCTGTGCTCAGGTCCTCTACTGCTGGCTGCCCTCTGTGGTGATCCAAGATGTATGTACATGCACTGCCACCGCCCACCCACCCCCTCCTCAAGTATGGATTGGAAAGAACTGAGTTGTTTGTGGGTGTGTTGCTTCTCTTCCAGAAGAGCATTTTTAATAACCCCATTAGTAAATCCTTAATTGATGTCCTGAATTGAAGCTTGATTGGGATCAGCTCTTCAGACTTGTTTAAAAATCAGTTCAAGTCACCTGGTGTTTAGACTGATGGCTGCCTTCCCATGATACACTGAATGGGAATCAGTTCATCTCTGGCCTTTTACCCCCGTTTGGACATCATGGCCTTGTTGAAAGTGACTCAGTTTCCCTTCTGGTTTTGAAGCGTGCCTTTCTTAAGGGTTTTAAATTTATTTTTTAAAGCGAGTGGCCTGGAGGTGCCGCCTGGAACCGTGTGGGAAGCACGGGAGAGGTGGCTGCAGCCAAGTGACGATGAAGGGGAAGGGAAGGGGGGACGGGGCGCCTTGGCTGTAGGTGGGCCCCTCGCAGGCCCCCTCCCGTGCCGGCTCCATGCCCACCGGTCCGGTCCGCCGTGGCTGCTCGAGTGGCCTCGTTCCTCATCCGAATGGAGAGAGCCCGGCAGGTGGCCCTCATGTGGCCTATACTGGTGAAGTGATGCAGCCACGGAGAGCATTTTAAGGAGAGAGAGAAAAATGAAACATTGAAAGGGGGGGGGCAATTAAAAGAAAAACCCACACTGGCCCAAATTAAAATGACAGCCGTCTTGACCTCTAGGAAACCACCTGGGACTGAATAACCGATGCCAGAAGCGAGGTATTCTAAAGAGCCGGTTACAACCACCAGCCTCGTGAAGGCATTGCAGGTGGAAAGGGTGCCCCCCCCCCGCGCGCCCCAGCAGGCTCTCTTAGCAGGGAGGAGCCGCGGCAGCAGCTGTTTCCCGGCAGGGCCCCTTCATTCTGGGCCAGGAGGAGACACCTTCCGGCCCCTTCCAGGATCCAACCTCCTCCCCCCCCCCGGCTGCCTGCTCTGGCGGGGGGGGGGCGTTGGGCTCCTCGCCCAAGGCTGGGGGGCGTCGGGATCATCCTTGGGACAGGTGCAGGATGTGAGCCCGGCCGAAAGAGGCGCCTTCCGAAAGCGGATCCCTCTGGCATCCGACTTCCATTCCGGGGGAGGTATCCTGTTCTTTGCCCCCCCCCCCCCTCCCCCGCTTCCAAACCCCTAAACCCTCCTCAGCATCGGCGCCTCCTGCCTTGAAGCCGGCCTCCGTCCCAAGCCGCCCGCGCCTCTCCTCCGGAGGCCAGGCCCGCCATGGGGAGGCCCGTCGGGGTCGGGCTGGGGCTCCTTCTTTGCTGGGGGGCCCTGGGTAAGAGGCGTGCCGCGGAGCCCTTCTGGAGCTGCCGGGCAAGGGGAGGCGGCAGGTGGTGCGCCGGGGTTTTTTTAATTTATTTATTTATTTATTTCGGGGGAGGGGGAGAGACTGCAGAGGAGTCCTTCGACTTTGGGGCCTGACTGGAGGGTGTTTCTCCCCCCCGCCCCATAAAAGCAGGGCTACTGGAAGCCAACGAGGAGCTCCGCCTGTTCAACACCCTTTTCGCCAACTACGACCGGACGGCGCGGCCGGTGCGCGACGCCGAGGAGGCCTTGGAAGTGGCCATCAAGCTGACCCTTACCAACCTCATCTCCCTGGTAAGCGGGGGCTTCAGGCAGGCACACACACACACCCAACACACACACACCCTCCCAGGCCACCCTCGGGCGGCTCTCTCTCTCTCTCTCTCTCTCTCTCTCTCTCTCTGGCATGCCGCTGCTTTTGGACAAGGTTAAGACGCGCTTCCAAATCTGACTTGAGCGACGGACCCCCTCCCCCCTTGCGACACACACACACACACACACACACACACACACACACACACACACACACACACACACACACACACACACACCTGCTGCACCTTGTCTGCTGCCCCCACACAGCCTAACCCTAACCCTAACCCCCCCCCACCTTCGGATGCCCCTGAGGTGCCTGTGATCCGAGCGAGCAAGGGGGGCCGCGACAGTTACCCGATGGGAAGGAGGCTTTTCCACGCCTTCGGGCAGGACCCGCTCTTGGCGGAGCGCCCCCCCACACACACACACACACCCCAGTAGCGGGGAAAGGCGGCTCAGCCCACGATCCCCGAGGGGGGGGCGGCCGACCGGCGGAGGGGCTCCCCGGGTGACCCCCTGGGCGTGGGCGGGCGGCTCCTGTACGAGGCGGGGGTTAAATGGCGACGCCTCCTTTGCGGGGGGGGGGGCTTAGGGGGAGGGGGGCGCCTTAGTTAGAGGGACACCTGGAAACTTCTGGGAGAGGGTCGCCTTGGTCCGAGTCCGCCTGAAGAAGGGCTTGCTGCTGCGACTGGAGCGTCCCCTCCTTTGCTTCGCTGGGGCGGCTTTGGGTTGGTAGGAAGCCCTGCACCTTCCGCTGTTCCGCCGAGGCGTCCGGCTTTCTTGGTCCGGAACGGAACAGTCTGCCGCCAGGGATCAGGGATGGAGGGGCGCCGTCTTGAGGCCAATAATGCCCCCCCCCAACGGACCAAGGGAGGAGGAGGAGGAGTGGATGTGGGTGTGTTGGGAGGGGGGGGGTAATTGCGGGCCAAAAATCCAGGCCAAGGCAGGGAGCCTCTGTTTCCCGGGAGTTAAAAGGAGGGCAGGCAATTTCGGAGGAGGAAAAGGGGAACCCCAAAGCCACCCTGGGGACTGGGCGGCGGCTGGGCCAAGGGGGGTGGGGGGGTGGGAAACGGCCGCCACAAACAAGCCCACCGGGTCAAACCCCGAGAATCTCCGCAGCAGCAGAGGAAGCTTGGAGGGGAGGGCTCCACCCCACCCCCACCCCCCTCCCCCAGCGGCCGTGCGCCCCCTTCAAGTGCAGCCCTGGGGAAAACCGGAGGGCTGGCGTGGCTGTTCTGGAGGCCCTTCTGGAGGGTGTTCTCCCACCGCCACCTTCTTTTCTCTTGTTCAGCTTATCTGATTAAGGTTTCCTGGAATATCTTGACACTTTGGGACTCTGTATGTGTGTGTGTGTGTGTGTGTGTGTGTGTGTGTGTGTGTGTGTGTGTGTGTGTGTGTGTGTGTTAGGATTATGGAAAGATGATGGGTTTCAGGTTTGGGTTAGGGTTAGGGGCAATTCAGGGACTGCTTATCCCAGCCACAAACCCACACATTGGCAGGAATGTCCTTTGTTTTGTTTTGGGATGTTTGGTGGAGACCCGAAGCATGCTGATTAGGAGCAGAATGTCTTCCAAATGGCTGGGGGGGGGGGGTCTAGGTCTGGTTGGAGAGGGGGGGTTGACTGGGAGACAGCTTCTGCTCACCCCAAATACCTACAATGCTTCAAGAACTCCTCAAAGTAAATAAAAGAGAAAAGGCACTGATTTTTTTTAAAACAAAAAGGTTATTTGTTTTACATTTACCTCCATATAAGTGGAGTCTACTAAGGCCACAAGATTCCCTATGTGATGGAGAAGAGGGCCGTAGACACTGACTGGGGGAGCAGAACTGGTAAAACCGCACCTTAAATATCTCACTTACCTTGAAATCCCTTTTGGGTTCATTTTAAATTTCTTCAGACGTGACAGCACAGGACACACTGTTGTGTTTACATAGGAGGGAAGTTAAGGAGGCAAGCAGGGAACAGCTAGCTATAGGCGCTTCTTTTAGGCTAGTATGGGGAAGCTGATTTTGAACTATTTTAAGGGCATTACTTCAACAATGGCTTTTTATTCTAAACCAAGGGTTTTATCCCCCCCCCTTTTCACTGGAGAATTACCACCACCACCCCAAAAAAAACTTCTGAGTCTAAGTTGTCACTCCCTCCACCTGTGCATAAGAGCTGCGCTGTGAGTGGACCAGGGTGCGTGGTACGCTGGATTCCTCCCTGTGCTCGTCTTGAGTCCCTGAAGCCAAAGTGAGCCTCAAGTAACCCCCACCCCCACCCCGCCTTCCCTTTGCAGAACGAGAAAGAAGAGACCCTGACCACCAACGTCTGGATTGCACAGGTCAGCGTGAGCCCTGGGGCTGCCGCCCTCCTGGTTGCTTGGCCCCCTCCCCAGCCCTGTGGCTTATCCTCCTCCTGCCGTCTCTACCAAGCAGACGCGGCCCTCCGCCCCATCCCGCAGGCCCAGGAACTCCCTTCCGGGGACGGGCAGGTGGGCTGCCTGTCCCCTCCCGTCATCGCCTCCCAGGCCTGACCAGCCCTCTCCGCTTCCACCCCAACGTTTTCAGCAATGGGTGGATTTCCGCCTGAACTACAGCAGTGAAGATTTTGGAGGGATCGGCACAATTCGTGTCCCTGCAGATTTGGTGTGGCTGCCGGACATCGTTCTGGAGAACAAGTGAGCGCACCCTGGCAGGTGGGGTGGGAGCCCCTGGGGGGGGGCAGGACAGCCAGGCTATGGGCCCTGGGCTCCCTGTGTCCCAGCAGGGGCCGGTTTCTGCCTCCCCAAGGCCCAAATTACCCACTGCCGCCTCCTGTGTTTCCCCCACAGCATTGACGGGAATTTCGAAGTGGCCTATGCCGCCAACGTCCTGATCTTTGCCGGGGGTTACATGTACTGGCTGCCCCCGGCCATCTACCGCAGCACCTGCTCCATTGAGGTCACCTATTTCCCCTTCGACTGGCAGAACTGCTCCCTCGTCTTCCGGTGAGAGGAGGACAGTCCCGAGCGCAGCGCTAGCAGGGCCGGACTCAAGGCATAAACGGAGCCCCCCCCCCCCCCCCGGCCAGCCTCTCTCTCTCTTTCTCTCTGGGGCCAGAGACACTGCAGGCGAGGGGAAGGAGTACCGGAGAGGGGAGGGCAGCGACAGCAATGCTCCCCACGGAGAAAGAAGCCTCAGGAGGTCACACGAGGCTTTGGAGCGATTGTCCAGGGAGTAGAGAGGAGAGCTGGGCCGGGGGGGGGGGCGAAGGGGTAGCGGCCAAGAAGGCCCCGAGCCCCACCTGGACCTGTCCTCAGAAAGGGGACACACACACACACACACACACACACACACACACACACACACTTTCCCCTGCTCAGAAAGGGGACACACACACACACGTTCCCCTGTTGGACACATACACACAATGTTGAGGCATTTCTAATTCTAGCAGATCTACTTATTGAAATAAAGGGTAGCTTTGTAGGCCAGACGACATAAAATATAAGCCCAAAAGGAGGCAAATACCACGAAAGCTGGTGTGATGTGTTAGGATTTGTTACCAGTCTATAAAGGTATTCTCTGGTTTGTTTCCACTGGCATTTATTGTGTTTTCAGGTCTACACCCTGCTTCATCAGGAAGCCTTTCTCTTGAAAAATCCCACCCCCACCCCCCACCTCCCAAAATGGAACCGGGGTGATCATGGAGCCTAGGCATTGGGGGGGGTGTCATCTCTTTGTTTCTTCCTCCTTAGACCCCACCCTTAGGAAAACCCTTGCAACATGCTCCCCCCTGCCCCCCCCTGTGTGTCTTGCCCAGGTCCCAGACGTACAACGCCAGGGAGGTGCAGCTGACCTTTGGCCCAGATGACCTGACAGGCGAGCCTGTGAAGGAGGTCATGATTGATCCGGCGGCTTTCACAGGTAGGGAAGGTTCTGGACTTCCTCCCCAAGACTGGAGGGGCAACAGCTCCCATTATGTTGCAACCGCCCCCCCCCCCCCCCCCCGCCGCCAATCCCCAGAAGAGCAGAGACTCAGAGCAGCTCCCACCACCTTGGGCGTTCCGTGGCTGCTGCTCCTCTGAGAAGCTCCGCCACTCCCTGCCCCCCCCCATGGAGCGCACTGGTGCCCAGGGCAGCTGATGCCTCCGTCCTTCCTGCGCAGAGAACGGGGAGTGGGCCCTCTGCCACCGGCCGGCCCGCCTGAGCCTGGCTCCCGTGGCTGGGCTGGAGGCGCCGGGCTTCTCCGAGATGCACTACTTCCTCATCATCCAACGCAAGCCCCTCTTCTACATCATCAACATCATCGTGCCATGCGTCCTCATCTCCTCCCTGGTGGTGCTCGTCTACTTCCTCCCGGCAGAGTGTGAGCCCTCCCTCCCTCCCTCCATGGGGCGGGACAGAAGACCCCCCCTCCCCTGTGGGGGCTACTCATGCATGCAGCTGGTGGTTGTCAGGCGGCGGGTGGGGGGCCCTTCCTCCCATGCGCTACCGGGCTCTGCTCCCGGGGAAAGAATCGTGGCCCCCATGCCTGTGGCCAGCCTGCCCATGAGCACCCAAGGGGAAAGGGAGCCCAGGGCAAAGGGGGTGGGGTGGGGGGGGTGGCCAGGGCAGTGCACCTTCCACGGAGCTCCCCCTGAGCATCGCAGGAGCACACAGAAGGGCCCTGCCTCACTACAAGCAGAGGACCTGAGGGACGGGGCCTCACACTTGTGTGTGTGTCTGCATGCCAAGGGCTTTGGGTCCAGGGGGTGGGGGGTGGTAGTGGTGGGGGGCACAGTGCCTGACACTCTTCCCTGCTCTGCCGCCTTCCTCTTCTCTCGGCAGCGGGAGGGCAGAAATGCACCGTCAGCATCTCGGTGCTGCTGGCCCAGACAGTCTTCCTCTTCCTGATTGCCCAGCAGGTTCCCGAGACATCCCTCAGTGTCCCCCTCATTGGCAAGTGAGTGGCCCGGCCTGGCTACGTGGTCGGAGCAGAGCCACGGTGCCCACGGGCATGGGTGGGAGAGATGGCCAGGATGCATGAGGGCTCCCAGAGGCTCACGCTGCCGCTGCAGACCCCCTGTGCCATGGCCCCAGCAGGCAGGCATGCCAGGTTGGGGCAACAACTCTGGGAATGCCCCTTCCCCCGGGAGGCGTGGAAGGGGCGGGCAGGGGCAGGCCACGGTTGTGGGGCCACTTCCCCGCCTTGCTCTTCCTGGGGGCAGGTACCTGCTCTTTGTGATGGTGGTGGCCACGCTGATCGTCACCAACTGCGTCATCGTGCTGAACGTGTCTCTGCGCAGCCCGAACACCCACGTCATGTCGCAGCGCCTCAAACACGTGAGAGGGGGCCAGGGGATGTTTGGCGGGGGGGGGGTCTTGGACCCTTGGGCAGAAAGGGGTCTCCCTGGGATCAAGGCTGCCGAGATGTACCACTGGCCTTCCCTGTCCTCCCCACCCCTCGCAGGTGTTCCTGGAGGTCATTCCTCGGTACCTGGGCTCCAGTCTGGAGCCGTCCGGCGAGGACCCCTGGGACGGGCCCCAGCCTCGCCGGCGCAGCTCCTTCCAGGTGATGCTGAAGGCAGAAGAATACATCCTGAAGAAGCCACGCAGCGAACTCCTCTTTGAGCACCAGGGGCCACGGCACGGGCTCCGGAGGCTGCCCGGCTACTTGGCTACTTGTAAGAATGACCCCGGGGTCCCCGAGGGGGTGGGTGGGCAAGAAGGAAGGGAGGGAGCCTGGCTGTTCCCAAGAGGGGGCACGCTCAGCAGAAGGCATACCAGGCACCGGGGTTGAGCCACAGGATGGATTGCCCATGGCTTCTGCCATAGCCACAAGCCCCTTGCAAAGGTTTCCAGGGGCTGTGGTCAGTCTTTGCCAGAGAACGGGCAACTGGCCACTCTTTGCTTGCTGAAGGGTGGGGTGGCAGCCAGGGGGACCTAAACCATCCCCAAGAGGTGGTCATCTTTCACCTCCAGCCCCTGCTTCTCCGTGGGGCAGCCCCAGGGCATTATTAAACAACCCCTTGGCTGCCAGGAAGGCCTTCCTGATGCCGAGGCAGAACCTCTTTTCTCCTTCCAACCCCTTCCTCTGGTATCACCCCCCCACCCCGACCCCTGAGCGACTGAGAGCAAGATGGGCCTCACCTCAGCATCTTCTCTTCTGCAGGCGACTGACCCAGCAGCCTCCCAGCCGTTCCTGGCACGGCTTGGTTTCCAAACCCTTGACCACCCTGTGCCTCCTCTTGTGGACTTTCCCATTTCAGGGGGGGGGGGAATCCTGAGTCGCGATACGTTCTCAGTGTCTTTCTGAAACTGATCCCCAGGACTAGACTCGTCCTGCATCCAGCGCCAAATACCCAAGTGCCGTGATTTCCTTTGATTTGGCTACCCACCTTCCGTTGACATACGCGAGCATTCGCTTTTTCTGCTGCTGAATCACACTTTTCCTGTGGGCTCGTAAAATCCCAAACTCCTTCGCATGGGTGGGTGGGGGGTGGGGGACTGTGCTGTTTGTGCTTCTGATTGTCTGTCTTGGCCCGTTTCCCCCTACCTGCCGAGAGAGTTCCTCCTGACCCCCTGGCTCTGTCTGCTGAAGCACTGAGACCCTCTGCCCTCAACAGCTTTTGGGCACAACCCCAGGAGGGAGGGGGGTCCCCGTGGCTCTAGGCCTCCATCTGGACCTGGGTGCTCTTGGTTTTCTGCTGCCCATCCCTTGTGTCCCCCCCCTCCCTCGCCTGCTGCCTTTTCCCTCTAGATGAGCTGGACGTGGGCATGACCAACACCTTGTATAAGAACTTGGCCAGCCTGGCACCGGAGATCAAGGAGTGCGTGGACGCTTGCAACTTCATTGCCGAGACCACCAAGGACCAAAACGCTGACAGCGCGGTAAAGCATTTGGCCAGGGCCCAGGGTGGGCACCTCCTGACATGGTGGGAGGCCCCTTCCTCTGCCTTTTTTCCCAGCACAGAGTGCTTACCTGTCACCCCCCACGCACACACATTGCTGCCCCTACAGGAGGTGGAGAACTGGATGCTGATTGGGAAGGTGATGGACCAGCTGTGCTTCTGGGCAGCCATCTTGCTGTTCACCATTGGGACCCTGGCCATCTTCTTCATGGGCCACTTCAACAACGTGCCTGAAAACCCCTTCCCTGGAGAGGAAGGACCGTAAAACGGGGGGGGGGGGGCTCCACCTGTGCTTACCAGCCAGACCCACTGCAGCAACCTCAGAGCACCTGCTCTCCCTCCGGCCCCTGGGAGCAGCATCCGTGCCCAGCTTGCTTTGATCCTGAGGCTCAGAAGGGCCACCAGCAGTCGACCCATTGTGTAATGCCCTCTGGTTTGTGTACGTCTAGGCTGGGTGACTTCACCAACCCAAATAAAGGATGTGTCCTGAAGTGTGGATCATGTCCCAGGTGACTCTCTTCCCTGCACCTTCGAGTCCAGGGCCGCCTGTGCCCCCACCTCAGGAGCCCATCCTGTGGCCGGGGAAGGCGAGTGGGCCGGCTCCTGAGGGAACATGGCCTGGCAATGCAGACCACCCTCTGGCGGCCCAATGAGTCCAGGAAGGGCTTGGCTTTGGCACAGGGTGGCCACTGGGCAAACAGCCAGCCCCATGCAGCCCTGAGGCCCCGTCTCCTTGCAGAAAGGCCAGCCCTGGACCTCTGACCCTTCCCTCGCCTGCAGACTCGGTTGGCCACTTTTGCTTCCACCCATCAATGGAGGCCTCTTGGTCCTTCTTGGCAGCAAAGGTGGCCAAATCTCTTCCGGGCACCAGACGAGACTTCTGCTCAAGCAGCTACCTGTTCCTGAAAAGGCCTTCCCAGCTGACTGGGCCTGTGGCCTCTGAGGAAGACTTGGTCCTCCATGTAGGGCCCTCAGTGCACAGCTGGCAAAAGACCCGAGTCTTCCACCATGATGTTTCAGAATGAGAGTTGCCACCTCCTGGTTCTGCCAGGCGAGAGGCAGCGGTTGAGAACAGCTGCACCAGCTCGGGGGGGGGGGGGGGGGGAGTGCTTCAGCATCAGGTCACTTCCAAAGATCTTACCAAAACCACAAACAGCAATATTTGGGATGACCGAGGGAGTCTTGGGGCATAGTCCAAAAGCAGCAGGTTCCATCCAGCACAAACGTCTGTAGACTTGCAAGGAGGCCGGCCACTGAGTCCCCAGAAAGGCTTGTGCCCATCCCTCCCACAACAAATACAAGCAGCCCCAAGAACATGGGGGTGTGAAAAAGGGAAGGCCCTGACCTTCCTGCCTGCCTCAATAAGAAAATGTCTTACGAGGAGCGGCTTAGGGAGCTGGGAATGTTTAGCCTTTCAAAAAGAAGGCTGAGGGGGGATATGACAGCCATGTTTAATATCTGAAAGGATGTCTTATTGAAGAGGGAACAAGTTTGTTCTCCATGGCTTCAGAGACTAGGACTCGGGGCAATAGTTTCAAACTACAGGAAAAGAGATTCCATTTGGACATTAGGAAGAATTTCCTGACATTTTGAGCTGTCTGGCAGTGGGATAATGTGCTGCCCCAAAGGAGGATGGTGGAGTCTCCTTCTTTGGAGGTTTTTAAGCAGAGGCTGGATAGCCATCTGCCGGGAGTCCTGTGATGGGGGTTCCTGCATGGCAGGGGGTTGGACTAGATGGCCCTGGAGGTCTCTTCCAACTCTAGGATTCTATGAACCCCCCCGGGGGAGGAGGAGCCTGGGGAGAGAGGGCAGGAGGGCGGCCATGGCTCCCTCCCTCCCCTCTGGAAGACAAGGCCTCGGGCAGCCCCTCGGCCCCCCTCCGCCCTCTCCCAGGCCCCAGCCAGGGGGAAGTGAAGGCCGGCTCCTCCTCCAACCCCACCTCTCTCTTGCCCAGGCGACAACAGAAGGAGCCCGAGAACAGGCCTCTGGATGAAGACCATGATTCCTTTTACTACGGTGAAAGCAACACCAGGGAAGAGGAGCCCCCCCGGCCCCCCCGCTGCCCAGAGGGGAGGCAGTCCAGTTCCAAAAACATGACGTCCCAGGGCAGAACTCGCCTTGCCCCTGCAATAAATAACAACCCCTACCCGCCCCGCCCCCACCACAACACCCTGGAGCCAGGCAGGGCCTTCTGCTGGATGGGGAAGAAAAGAGGGGCAATCCCCCCCCCACCCCCGATCCCCTGCCCCAGAAAGGGTTTCTGGGAAGGAGCGGCCCTTCCCTTGTGCTTTGCACGTGGCAGGCCTCGGGAAGGGGATGCCGATGGCACTTGAGAAATGAGGCGAGGGGTGTGTGTGCCAGGGAGCCGGGGGTGGGGTGGGGGGGGGGGGGAGCCCCTCTTCCCGCTCAGGCACTGAGGAAGAATTTCCGGTAGAACTTGTTCATCTGCTCCAAGAAGATGAAGGTCAGGACTGTGTGGGGGCCGAGGCGGGCGTAGTAGGGCGTGAAGCCTTTCCACAGGCTGAAGAAACCCTCGTAGCGGATCACCTTCGCCAGCACGTCCTGCAAATAGGAGGGGAGGGGGGGGAGAGAGAGAAATGCTCCCTTGAAGCAACAGCTGGCAGGACAGCAAGGCAGAAGGCAAGGCCACCGGGAGAAGCAGGGCGACTGGGGCCGCTTCCTCCAGGCGTCTGGCCACTAGCCGGCCAGCCTGGAAATGGATGCTGGGGAGCAGGCTGCCTGGCCGTGGCGGAGGCCTCCTCGGAAAGCAGCGCATTCTCCTTTGCTGGAGGTTGGGAGGCCGCCGGCCAGGGCCCTTCCATCCCTGGGACTTCTGGCCCTGGTGGGGTCAGACTAGATGGCCTTTGAGGCGAACCCATTCAGCCTTCCTCCTCTGCACACACCATCGACCCCAAAGCCCATGCCAGGTGAACCAAGCCGGTGCCGGAGGGCCCCCAAGGCTCTTTGTGGGCTTGATAGGAACAAAACAATACAACTGCACACACACACGCAAACACGGAGAGTGGCAAGCCTGGGACCTGCACATGAGTCCAGCTGGCAACTGCCTAGACTTTGGCATCCCTCGTGGTCGATCGAGGGGAGGGACACAGCGGCATGCCCCCGTTTCCTCTGCTCCAAAAGGACGGGTCCAGGCAGGAGCCACAGAGCCCACGGACACCCACTCATGGCCCCCTGGCAAGCAAACGGAGAGGGTTAAACCGCCGGCCTCTCTGCCACTGGACAGGGGGCTAGCTGTGCTGCTCCTGGCTCCTGGCAGAGGCCTCGAAGAGCTGCCCACCCCCTCCCCCGCCTGCCCAGAGTCCTCCCTCGGTTCACTGGCCTCTGCATGCAGAGAATCTGCAGGCATCCCTACTGGCATTTGCCCCTTGGAGCAGATGGCCACTTTCCCAAGATGGGAAGCTGAAAGCCTCGAGGAACTCCTCCCCTCAGTCTGCAGAGCGACCGAGAGCCTGACCTCTCCTCTCCTCAGGGGTAGCCACACGCACACACGCACACGCACGCACGTAGGTGCGGACAATGGACACTCACCAGCCCATTCCGGTACTCGGGCTTCCCGTCAATCATCCGCATGTTCTGGATCCTGTGGAAACACCAAGTGGCAGGAAACCCTTTGCCCAGAGAGTGGCCGGTGTGGCTCAGATGGGGGTTCCCCAACCCCCATGGGATGGCCGCTCCCCACCCTCACTCCAAAAAAGCACACAGCCTCTGGAGGACCCTCACCCTTCGCCCTCCCTCCTGGGTTAGACTCTGGCGGAATACAGAAGAGGGTCTGCCCCTGTTCCCAGGCAAAGGCCACAGCTCCTGCTGCCCAACCCAGGAGTCCTTAACCCCACATCTGTGGCCTGGTAGGAACCGGTGCTCCAAGGCCACGTTGATAAGGGCAGAAAGCCACCCCCTCCCCGGTTCTCCCTATAGCCCCCTCAGGCCAGTGAGGTTCCCTCTAAGGCGCTTCTCCCCTCCCCCCCCCACCCAATACTCAGAGAACCCATCACAATGGTTTTTGTCTTGGTTGGGATAGATGCAGAATGGGGGAGGGGCATTGGGGGGAGTAAAGCCTCATCCAGCAAGGGAAAACCATCTAATCAACCCATAGCCTCCTCCTCCCTGGGCCTGGTCTGCGGAAAAATCATCTTGCACAAAATTGGCCCCTTGTGCCAAAAAGAAAAAGGCCATTGGCCACTGGACTGAAGCAGAAGGCATCTGGTGGCCGCTGGAAGATGTCACAATGCCGCCCCTGGTGCCCCCCCCAAAAAAACATGGAGGGTGACAGGTGACGGGCGGCCCAACCCCTGGCCTAAAAGCTAGCTTATGAAACCGTTAACCCCTGTTCACCCACAAGGAAGAGATTTCAAATGAGGGCCTCAACCCCCAAGCCCTGGGTGGCTGCTTCGAGAGAGGGGCACAAAGAGGCTGTGTGTGTGGTGGTGGTGGTGGTAGTGCTCTAGCCCATGTGTCCCCTCCATCTCCCCTCCCTCTCCACAAGGGCCTCCTGGTTTCAGGAAGCGGCAGAGCCGTACCTGGTCTTGGCAATGTCCACCGGCATCGAGGCAGCGGTCGTCACCAACCCACTGATCATGCTGGCACAGAAGTGGCACAGAATGTTGTCCCGGAAGTACCCTGCAGAGGGGAAGGCCAAGGAAGGGCCGCTCAGGGGCTGCCGCCACCCTGGCCGCCACTCGGGAGATTCGAGCTGTCAGGCTGGAGGCAGGTGGCCGGAGGCACCTTCTCCCAGGCTGGCCCTGGCCCCTCCCTACTCGTGCCCGGGGCCAAAGAAGAATGGAAGGCACCCCTCCCCTCACTCACGGACCGAAGCCCTTGCAATAAGGCAGGCGAGGACCGCGTGCAGTGCAAGCCACATGAAATGGGCTAGGAAAGGCCTGAGAGGACTGGCCAGCCACAAACGCACACCGATGTCTCAGCAACGAGGGGGCCTGCAGGACCTCTGGGCCCCCTCTGACCCCCCCACCCCCAGAAGTAGGACCGGCCTCCAACAGCAGCTTACCTGAGTCCAGAAGGAACTGCTTGGACTGGGAGTAGGAGGCCAGCTGGGCCGCGTTGACAACTACTGCGCGTGCCATGGTGGGGACACAGCCCTGGGGCGGAGAAGAGCAGAAGGTCAGCTGTCAGGGCAGCAGAAGGTTGGCAGAAGGTTGGCTACAAGGCGGCAGGAAAGGCTCAGTGGCCTTGCAGCCCAGAGTCCAGCTCTGTGAAAAAGGCGCATGTGGAGACGTGGGCCACAAGCCACTCCGCCTGGCCATGCGGGAGAGGAAGGCAGAGGCTGGAGTCAGGCCAGGAACCCCCAGGCCGGGCCGGCCTTTTGAGAGCAGGTAGAGGGCCAGTGGAGGAACCAGGAAGAAATCCGGCCAAAGCCCACCTCCTCAGTGGCCGCTGGGTCCTGCAAAGTGATGGCTGCAGCTGAGAGCAGCTTTCCCAGAGGGATGAGGGCGGCCGCTCTCCCTCCCTCCCGAAAGAGCACAGCTAAGGTTACCTGGGCACCCCCTCCCCTCAGCTCTAGCAGGCAAAGGTCCTCAAAATTCCTGGGGGAAGGAGGGTGGTTTGTTGCCCACCGAGGGTTCTGATGCAGGGGGTCCCTGGACATCCTGAACCTCCCCCCCTCAATCATCCACAAGGAACATACCCTCCAGAGAGTGGGCACCCCCTCCTCACGGGTTATCCGGACAAGGGCATTGAACACATTTGCATAGCCTCTCCGTTGGTCAGGAGGCAGCCTGGAGCCAAGATACAGAGGAGGAGGAGGGGGGAGGAGGAGGGTAGCTAGTCAAGGAGGGAGGGAGGGATGGGGGGGGGCAAGCAAGAGGGCAACCTTGGCTTTGGGAACCACCACCGGGCAGCAGCATCGAGCTCCCGGCCTCTCCTCGGTTGCCTCCCCCAGGACGGAGGCAGCGTTTGGCTGGGATGCAAGGTGTCCCCCCCCCCACTGCCGCCAGCCAGAGGCCCCACTACCCACCTGCCATCTGCCGTCATCCGGATGAGTGCCACCTCTGCAGGGGTGCCCACGAAGGCCCCGATGGCGCCTGCCGTCATCCCAATCCCAGCTTTGATGAAGAAGTTGGGGGGCCGTCCGTCCGCCCCGGTGAGCTTCTCAAAGAGAATGGTGTAGATGCCCAGGCGGGTGGTGGTGTAGGTGGCCTGGCGCAGGAGGCCAGCGGACAGCCTGCCAAGGAAGAGCCCGGCGGGTCAGCCGGGGCCCCCCCCCCCCACCCAGCCCCCAGCCCCGGCCTGGCCCTGAACCACCCTGGCGGCCAGGGACCGAAACGTGTTCATGTTAAAAGTTAAAACAGTACTGATTGAAACCATCAGCTGGTATTTAAACAACACTAGCATTTTGCCTGACCAGCTGGCGAGCTAGAAAGCAGGGAGGATTCTTGAAACAGAAACAGCCCAACAAGTGCTCTTAAATCAGCTGCTGGAAAATGTCAGGATTGGTGAGCCTGCTTAATATTAGTAGGTTATTTCTCCGGCCAGCCTTGGTCACCCTCATCCTCAGGTTCCCTTTTTCTGTCACAAGAAAGATTGTCAAACTAAAAATGGGGGGGGGACCCTCCCTCCTCAGGAAGCTGTGCTGCAGGTGGGGGTGGGGTGGGGGAAGGAGAGTGTTTTGACCCAGGCAACATTCAGCTATTCATGCTCCCCCCCCTCCACCCCCACAGGGACAAAGTTTGCCCGCAGGACTGTTTGGCCCAGAATACTTTGTCCTTTCTGGCTGGACAATCCTGCAACTCAGGGGCGTGGCAGGTGGGTGGGTTGGGGAGATGGCTTCCTTCCTAAGCCCCCTTAAGGACTGTGTCTCCCTGCCCAGCCCCCTCCAGGCCGCTGCTGCTGCCTGCACCCCCCAAACCCCCTCCCACCCCTACTGACCCAGTGTAGATGCCTCGGACCCCCTCCTTCTTGAGGATGCTGGCCACGGCGTGGAAGCTGGTCTTGTACTCTTTCGTCTTGGCCCCCTCCCCGCTCAGCTGCATCCGGTTCTTCACCAGGTCCAGGGGCTGCACGAACACCGTGGCTCCCATCCTGGTGGCGGGAGGGGGAGGGGGGGGGAGAGAGAGAGAAGCACAAAAGTCTTAGGCATATCACACACACGTCCCAAAGAGAGACACTCGTCCAAACGGCAGCTGGGCCCAGCCTTCACCTCCTTCATCCCCCGGGCACTGCCAGGCGGGGAGCCCGCGGGCTTTCTGCACCCCCTCCTCTGCCCCAAAGCAAGAGGGGCCTGGGTGGGTGGGTGGGTGGGTGCAGCGATCCTGGTGGACTTCCCTGCCCCCCTCCCAGGACTGGCCAGGGTGCCAAAGAGAGCCCAAGCCAAGCCCCTCCGATGCCTGCTGGGCCCCAAAGCTGCAGTGCTCTGTGTGTGCTAATGTCCCCCCCCTTCCCCACAGGGTCAAGAAGGGGCTGAACTGGGGGGGGGGTCGGGGAGAGAGGTGAAACACACACACACACACACACACACACCCTGCCCTCAGCCATGCCCAAGGAATCCAGATAAGCCCCGATAATCGCCTGCATCCCCTTTGCCCTCCCCCTCTTTGGGATGCCCAGGCATTCGGGGAGGGGGGAGGGGGCCACGGGGCACTCCCCCTCCCCCCTCCCCCAGGTGTGTGTGTGCGTGCGTGCGCGAGCGAGCGTGTGTGTAACGGATCCTGCCCTTTCGCTGCGGCTCAAAGGGACCCCCTCTCTCCCCCGGGGGGGGGGGGCGGCGGCGGCGGCAAGGTGCTCGCTTTGATGTGTGTGTGTGGGGGGGGGTGCGTGACTTCGGGCGGAGGCAAAGCCTGGACGGCCGCCGGGGCCACCGAGGGAGACCATCCGCCGCCAGGGGTCGCTCGAGGGAGACGGGGCGGGGGTGGTGGTGGGGGGGTCCCAAGCGCGCGCGCCCTGTGTGTGTGTGTGCGGGATGGGGGGGGTTGTTCCCGCCCCGCCCCGCCCCCCCCTCTCCCGGGCCCGCGCTTGCTTACCCGGCCAGGCCCCCGAAGAGGAACTTGACGGACTTGGGGGAGGTCTTGGGCTTCTCGCCGCCCCCCGCCGACGCCGCCGACGCCGACGCCTCCCCGCCTGCCATGGCGGCCCCGCAGACCCCCTTCGCTCGCTCGGCTCGCTCCCGCCGGGACCCAAGGTGACTCCCGGCCGGCCGCGCGCACGCGCATGCATGAGGGAGGGGGGGAGGGAAGACGGGGCGGGGCGGGGCGAGGAGGAGCCAATGGACGCCCGCGGAGGAGGCCGGGGAGGCGGGATCTCCGAGGAGGGGCGGGGGGGGCGAGGAAAGGAGGAGAGGGGCGCGCGAGGGAAAGGGCACGCGCGACGGCGGGGCGGGGCGGGGCGGGGCCGGGAGGGGCGCATGCGCCAGAGCCGCTTTCCCAAGACGGCGCTGGTCTGGTGGGCGCGGTCTGGGCGGAGGGTTGCGTGGCTGGGGAGGACTACGTTTCCCAGAAGGCCCCTTTCCCGCGCGGGACTCTGGCCTCTGCTGGGTCCTCCAAGGAGGAAGGAGCTTCCGGGAAGTCACAGCCCCCCCATCCCGCCGTCCATCTGCTACTTATCAGGCTGTGCTTCCAACAATGCCCAGACAAATCAAAAAGCCTTCTGCCACCAAGGCCATAGCTATTGACCCATACTTTAGGCCCGTTTCAGCACTCTCAAAAGGCCACGGTCCACCTCATGGGCCTATTCAGGCCCTTGTCCATCTTGTGAGCCTAATTCAGACCAGGGTGACAAGAGATCAAAGCGAGCTTTAAGATGGAGGGCTCGCCCCTAGCTTTCTTCAGACTGACGAAGCTGCGGGGATGAGCAGCGAAACGTTTCAATCTCTCAAGAAAACAGGGTCCCGTTGCCGTGACTCAGCTTCCAGATGAACCCATCATCCCCATATCCCCATCGGGGGGGGGGGGGGGAGGGGAGGGGGGGGAAGGGGCTCGAGGGGATCCACTGGTGAGCCTGGAGCCACCAACCCTGGAGGGTGAGGCGGGCCAGCCGCGGGTCCCAGGCCAGCCCTTCGCAGCCTCCCTGGGGCCGCCCCAAAGAATCGTTCCCAGCCGGCGATCCGCCCCCCCCCCGCTTCGCTTAACTAGCACCCCGCTTGCTTGGGCGGAGAGCCCCTTTTCGGTTGCCCAAGCCCCCCCCCAAGTCACCCCCCTCCTGAGAACGCGAAGGGGCCTCTCAGAGAACGGAGGGGGGGAGAGAGAGAGACGACAACAGGGAACTGCCCCCCCCGACACCTCCACCCCCCCACCCCCACCGGGGTCCCGAGAGGTGGTTTGTTTTTATTAGGGCATTTTTGCTCCGCCAGTCTCCTGGAAATGCATCCTCAAGGCGGCCATTAAAAGGGCGGGCGAGCGAGCGAGGGGGGGGGAGAGCTTGCGCTGGTCCAGGGGCTGCTCTTCTTTCTCTTCCCCCCCCCCCACAACCCCCCCACCCCCACCCCGCGGCCCTGCTGGAGAAGCCGCGCGTCTGGCTGGGGGGGGGGGGGGGAGCAAGAAGGCGGGGCTGGGGGAGGGGGGAGCCGCTTGGCCCGCCCCCCCTCCGCCGCCGCCCCCCCCTTCTCGCGAGATCTCCAGCCATGTTGCAGCGAAGGGGCTTGTAAACAGACGGCGGCCCGCGGTGATCCGCCCCCCCCCACACACACACCTGAGCGCCGAGAGACTCCCCCCCCCATACACACACACACACACACATACCGATGAGCCGCCCCCGTCGCCGCCTGGCCTGAGGACCCGCCCCTCCCCCCGCCCCCGCCCCCGCCGGTCGGCCGGCCAGCCAGCCTGCAGGTGAGCGGGGGGGGGGGGGGGGGGGGACGGGGGCAGCCGGAGGGGGGGGCACCGGGGAAAGGAGCCTCGCCGGACGCCTGTGTGTGTGGTGGTTGTGTGTGTGGGGGGGGGGGGAGAGAGTGTGGAGGGAGGGAGGCGGGGCTCCTTGGCAGGCCGAGCTCCCCGCGACCCCCCCACCCCACCCTCCTCTCGCCGCCGGCACCGACCTCCCCTACCCCCTCCCTCTGCCTGGCGCCGGGGCGGGGGGGTGATGATGCTGCTGCGGGGGGTGGGGGTGACCGGAGAAGGACCGCGCCCCCCCCCTCGCCCTCGGCCCTAGGGGGGGGGGGGGAGGGGGAGGAAGAGGCGGGGGGGGGGGGGGGGGGGGGGGGGTCCTGTTTTCCTGACGCCAGGCAGCCCTGGCTGAGCACCCCCTTGCCGGCGCTCCGGGGTTGGGGGGGGGGGGGGGGGGGGGGGGGGGGGGGGGGGGTGGTGGGGGGGGGGGGGGGGGGTGGGGGGGCCTCTCACGGGGGAGGGGGGCTCTCCCCCTGGCCCTGGCTTTGCGGGGGGGGGGGGGGGGGGGTCTCAGGCAAACGGCCCTCCGGCCTCCCCAGTGGAGATCAAACGGGGTTGGAGGTGGTCTCCCTCCTGCCGCTGGTTCCTGGGGGGTGGGGGGGGGTGGGGGGGGGGGGGGGGATGGGGGGGGGAGGGGGGGGATGTGTCGGGGGGGGGGGGGGGGGGGGGGGGGGGACCCGGGGGGGGGCCTTCTGGAGCGATGCTCGGGGGGGGGCCCCTGGGGGTGCTGGGCGGGGGGGGGGGGGGGGGGGGTGGAGGACGCAGCGTTTCTCTCTCCCCCCCCAAAAAATATCCACTCAGCCGGTGGAGTAACCAACCTTCTTCCCATGAGCCCAGCTGGGCCGAGATCCTGAGCGCCGCCGACCTGGGACTGGCTGCTTGCATTGGGGGGAGGGGGGGGGGAGGGGGGGGGGCTATTTGGGGGGGGGGGGGGGGGGAGGGGGGGGGGGGGGGGGGGGGGGGGGTGTGTGAGAGTGGTGCCAGGCAGAAACTACCCCGTGAGGAGGGGTCGGTGTCTCAGAGCTCTCTCGGAGAGGTGGGGGGGGGGGGGTTGGAAGGGGTCAAGGTGGGGGGGGGGGGGCAGGAGTTGATGAGAGGAAGAGGGATTGCTGGGGTGGGGGGTGTCTCCTGGCTGCCATTCCTCCTCCTGATGCCTCTGCTTCTCTCTGGGGGCCTGATCACATGAGGTTAAAGGAAATGGGGCAATCCTGGCAGGATCCTCGTGGGGGGGTGGGGAGGGGAGGGGAGGAGAACGAGCTGAAGGATAAGTGCCCAGGCCTGGCCTTTGGGGGGGGGGGGGGGAGCCCTCTGTTTGAGCAACAAATACCCCCCTTGGTGAACCTGAAATTGGTGACTGCCTTTCTCCTGGGGGAGAAATGGGCAGCATCAGTGAAGGCAAGGAGTCCCCCCACCACCACCGAGGGCCACCAGGGACCATTTCATCCCATGTTCCTGATTTCTCTGCTCATTTGCCCAAAGCCCACTGCTCCCTCTTCCGGGCCCAGTCCTTTGCCCTCACTCACTGGCCCAATGGCTGCCTTAAAAGTCACCCTGGCACGTGGACTGTCCATGAAGAGCTCACTGCTGCTGGTGAGGGTTTAAAATAACTCTCCCCCCCACACACACACACACACCTCCCTTTGCTTCCTCTGGGGTCCTCCATTTGCTCAGGTGGAGATTGTACAGTCTTTGGGGCAGAGACCAGCCCTCTTTGTCTTGGAGGAAGAAAATATAGCTCCTCAGGCCCTTTGGCTGGGTGTCTGCGCATGAGGGTGGGGGGGGGCTTCTGTTCCTGGAGGGAGGGATGTTCGTGCTGGTGGGGATCTTTGTGTGCGTCCAAGACACATACACAGAGAGCAAAACGCCAAGCACGTGTGTGTTGTTTATGTAGCCGTAGGCTGAAAGGAACAGGGCAGGGGGGTGGGGGTGGGGGTGGGAGAGCCCTTTTGGAAACGGAGAGGGTGCAGAAAGAGCCTTGCTTCTGCCCTGGCGTTGGGAGGTCCGGGGCACCTTCTCTCTGCGTCCGCCATCTCCTCCCTCCCACCCTCCCTCCTTCCCCCTGAGAGTTTGGCCACCTGCCTGTCCGTTTGCCCCCACCAAGCCTTGCCTCCCCAGCCCCACCTGCGGAGGACTTTGGCCTGCCCCTTATCTGTGGGGTGTTGGCTGGGGAGAGCCAGAGCCTGGTGTGTGGCTGGACATGCCTGACCCTGGGGAGACCAGGCTGGCTGCATGCTTGCTGTTTAGCCCACAATTTGTGGCTTGGTCTGCGTGTTTGAGCGCTGCAAGGAGATTTCATCCAAGAACTTATATCCCCCTTTCCCAGAAAAGTAGCTTCTGCCAACCAGGGTGATACAAGGGGACTGGGGACCAGTGCCCTTGAATGCAGTGCCACCACAGTGGCAGGGGGAGGGGGGACGCTCACCACTGTTCTCCTTGTGAAGAGGAGAGGGCTGACTAGGGCGAGGAGATGATTCCAGATGGTGAGGGTATTTGGAGTAGGTGGGGAGTAATATTTCCAAACCATCTTCCAGGGTGGGCCCACACAGAGCACATTGCAGTAGTCTAGCCTGGATGATCACCCGTGCATGAAGGATCGTGGCCAGGTTTGCTTTTTCTGTAGCCAGGATTGAGCAGCTGTGCCCCAAATAGGTGGTTTCTGGCCTGCAAGTTGCTTCAGTTCATGATTCTACAACACATTGTGGGGGGGGGCACAGAGTTGCCCACTCCCCCCTCCTGTGCTGGCCACGATCCTTCATGCAAGGGGGCCGCCCTTGGCTGCCTCGTGGGGCCCCCAGCGTGGCCTCCTTCCGTGGCCTTCAGACAGGCAATGAGGGGGAGGGCCTGGGGTGTGCCACCCACTGGAGCCCCAAAGGACCACAAAGTGTCTCCCAAGGCAGAAGCTGAGGTGCTTTGGGGGGCCCCTGCCTCCAGACCCCCCCCCCAAGCTCCTCCTTGCTGCTGCTTCATTTTGTCTCCTGGGAGGGGTGAGGTGGTTTTCCTCACTGATAGGAACTCGTGGTTTGCCCTTGGGACAGATCCTGCCCCTACCTGGGCTCCTCTCCCTGCCCTTCAAGATGTGTCATCTCCCCCCCCCCCCCCAATTTCCTCTGGCATGAACAGTTGGGGGGGGGGGGAGAGAGGGTTCATCCCTGCTGGGTTTGCCTTGTGTCGGGCTTTGCAGACGTGGACAGGACTTCCCTGGTTGCCCTGTGGCAGTGGAGGCTTCTGCTGTGGCCACCCCCTCCCACCTGAACAGAAAGGCTCCTCCGTGGGGAGAGCGCTGGGGGGCTGTTGTTGGGGGGCGGCAGGAGCTTTCTCTTTGCCGGGACTTGGCACACGGTGTGCTGGGGGATGGCTGTGCCTTCCTCTTCTCTCCCTGGTTTTGTGTGCCGTAGGGAGCCAGGGAATCGCCGTGAAGTGGTTTCTTCTCCTTCCCACTTAGGGAATCCCTGTAGAGATGCCCTGTGGTGTGGGGCTGCTGTGTGTGTGTGGGGGGGAGGGCATGAAGCCTGCTTTTTGTGGCTGCTTCCAGCGCCCTTCTCTCTGCCCCGTGGATCTCTCTGGCAGGGCAGCATGTCCAGGGCAGAGGCCGGCCGGCTGCCAGCTTTCCCTTCCCAGAAGCCCTGCCACCTTCTACGTGGTGTTGGAGACTTCTCGTGGCGAAGGCTCATGGGTTGCCTTCCTGGGGCTGACAACATCCACGGAGGTGGTTTCCAGCCCCTTCATCCTCTGGAGGTTCCCCGCCCAACAGAGCTCCTGGCCACAGGCACAGAGGCTGGCTGGCATTAGCCCTCCTCTGGGGTGATATTGCCCCCCCCTCTTCTTGAGGGAAAGGCAACCATGTGTGGGGCGGGGATTCCCGAGAAAGGGGAAGGGGGCCACGGAGGGTGGACCAAAGCTCCAGCAGGAAGCCCAAATGCCAATCCTACACACAGAGCAGCCCCATGCCGCTTGATAATAGAGGTGGCATGTGTCCACCCCACCCACCCCACTCCTGCAGGCCCTGGCCAGGCCCTATTAGCAGCTGCTTTTGCCTTCACAGGTTTGGCTTCTTGAAAGACTTTGCATGCTGGCAGGCACCCTGACATCTTGTGGCGGTGAGTTCCGCTGGTTAGCTGTGTGCAGCGTATGGCCAGACCCTCTCCTTCTCTGTGTCCTGATCTCCTCCTTTGCCCTGATGGGTCCCACCTAGAGGACAGAGGGGAGGGGAGGCCCCCGGGCCTCTGCTCCCTGCCCCCCAAAAGCAAGGGGGAGCCCCCTCAGGACCCATTGGAGCCGACCAAGCCCTCTTCCCTGAAGGCTATCCAATGACTTCTAAGGAGAGGCATGGGGGGGGAGGCCCTCTGGACGCTGCAGCTCCCCCACCCCTCCAGGGCTAGTAGCCATGCAGGGCCAGTGGCCAGGAAGGGCCAGGGGCATCATGAAGGAACCCCTCCTGTGGGAGCAGGGAGGGACAGAAGTCAGAGCCCCCCCCCCATCCTGGCGGAACGCAACGCTAATTGGGAGGGGGCATCCGCTCTCCCCTCCCATCTCCCTGCTAGTCCCACCCCCCCCACGCCCACCCCTGCCACCGCCCATGTCCCAGCCGTCCCTCTGGGCAGCTTTTAAAAGGCAGAGCTGGTGTTTCTCTGCCAAGGGATGGCGGTGGGTGGGGAGAGAGGGGGGGGACTCCTGAAAGGGGAAAGGACCCCCCTCAAGTCTTACTTTACTTGCCTGGGTTCCTCCTGCTCCATTTGGGGGGCAGGATGGGAGGAGAAGCTCCCTCTTGTCTGGGGCTGAAATGGGTTGTGGGGAGACGGACAGTATTCCTAGTTTTGGTGGGAGATGAGAAAACCAGAGCCTTGCCAGCCGTTCCAGGAGCATGTTCCACTTATGCTCCCCCCCCCCCCATGGGGAAACCAGCCTGTGGGGGAGGGGCTCAGGGCTGAGGAAGGTTCCGGGGGTGGGAGGCCTCAGGCACTGGAGGGAACCGCTGCCACCTTCTCTAGAACATCACCGTCTGGCGATGCTGGACCCCAGCGGGTTACTCTTCCCATTTTAGAGGCTGAGGAACTGAAGCTGGGCCTGTGTGGGGCAGAGAGTGGGGCTGGGGGAAACACCCTCCCCATTTCCTCTTGGACGAGGACTAGCCCATGGCTTGGCTGGTAGAGTCCCCCTCGGGAACCCTCGGTGCACCCCCCCCAACCTCCACGTAGTGAGGCTCCTCTGGGGTGGGCTCAAGGCTGGTGGTCTTACATGGAGAGACAGTATCAGGCATCCCTGACCATGTGCAGAGTTCTCCTTCCTGTCCCAGGGAAGCAGTGCCTGGAGCTGAGCTGCCCTTCCGGGCGTGGCCGAGCCCCAGGGCCTGGCTTGTAAGAGACAGGGGCTCCTTGGCTCTCCGCCCTCGGCAGAATGGTTGGTTTCGGGCGGGCTGGCCAGCTCAAGGCCATCATATGACTGCCTTGTGCTGTTCCCCAGAGGCACACAATGGTGTGTGTGTGTGTGTGTGTGTGTGTTTTCCCAGCTGAGATCCAGCATCTGAAGAGGATTCGGGCTGATGTCAAAGAATCATAGAGTCCTAGAGTTGGAAGAGACCCCCAAGGGCCATCCTGTCCAACCGCCTGCCATGCAGGAACCCCCCCCCCAATCAAAGTACTCCTGACAGATGGCCACCCAGCCTCTGCTTAAAAACCTCCAAGGAAGGAGACTCCACCACCACTCCTTTTTGTCCACTGCCGGACAGCTCTAACCGTCAGGAAGTTCTTCCTAATGTTCCAATGGAATCTCTTTTCCTGTAGTTTGAGACCATTGCTCCGAGTCCTAGTCTCTGAAGGCATGGGACGCCCCTGGCATTTGGGGCTGGGGCTTTAAGGAGGGGG
>CM074743.1:664162-817561 GCA_037367245.1 Phrynocephalus guinanensis
GCCAGCAAGGCTATGGGCCACCCCACCCTGTCTGGCTTCCTCAAGAGGAGAGGGCTTTGGCTCATCAGCCCAAGGGGCTCCCAGGTGGCCGAAGCATCAGGCCAGCAGAGCCGAGGCCAGCAGCCGTGAAGCTGGGCTCTCCCAGGGCCAAAGCAGGTCCCAGAGCAGGCCTGCCTGGTGGGGGTGGGGGTGGGGCTTCTGCTGCTCCGCCTCCCTCCATTCTGGACTTTGCTCTGGTTTTCCTCTAATGTAGGAACACCCCCCCCCCCGGTGTGTTTCCCCCAGCGATCATCTTCCCCCCCAGGGGACAAAATGGCGCATTTCCCAAATACGTGCACTTTTAGTGGTTTGCATTTTTAAGTTCCACAGATCATTCCAGGGATCCCCCAACCCCTCCCCCCATGCCACACATTTGGGCAGCTCAGTGAGGCACTCGGGGGAGGGGCTTTAGCTGATCCTAAACAGACCCTCCCTCAGGAGCCCACCCTTCCTGGCTAGGACCCTCTCTGGCACGTCTGGATTAGGTCTCGGTAGGTGAGCCTTCCTCCAGCCCTTGACTGCATCGTGCTATGCTTGCCGTCATGCATGCTCTGATTTGGAACCATCGCTGCTGGTCTGGGATACAGTTCTGGGGAGGGGGAAAGGATGCACTAAGGTTCGAGCTGGGCCACTTGCCTCCTGGATCCCTTTCCTTGCTCCCGGTGGCAGGGGAAAAGTAGGGCCCTTGGGTGGAGAGGCCAGCCTCCTGCTTGGAGGTCACCGTGTGGGGTCAGGGTGCGGGACAGGATGGCAGGGGGAGGGGGGGCTGGCCCAGAGGGCTGACAGAAGGGCTGTTCTGAACTTCCTCCGGTATTATTAGGGGTGCCCCTGCTACACACTTATGAACTAGGCTCAGAGGGCAGTCCTGGACCCAGGGCAAGTTTTACGTGGCGGTGCCCGTAATCTGGGGTGCAGGAGGAGATGCAGATCAGAGGTGCAGCTCTTCCTGTTTTTCCCAGGGTGCTGTTTTGCTCTTGTGATGTGTTCTTGTACACTTGAATTTTGTAGCAGGATCTTCCTCTGTGGCCGCCCGGAAGCCCTCTGCTCGTAGGAGGAAGAGAAGTGGGGGGGGGATAGGTCTGGCGAACAGTATTGAGTTCCTGTTGGGTCTTTGTTGCTGAACCTTCCCCTTCCGGAGGGGAGCAGCATCTTGGGGCCACGGAGGGGTCGGGATGGGCCCGGGGGGGGCAGGGTCAAGGCCCGGAGGATGGCCTGCCAACGGAGCCAAGGGTCTTCTGGCGAAAGGCTGCTCCCGACTAGCCGGCCCGCCACACCCTCAGCCTGGCACTGAGAGGCGAGGGGCTCTCTCTGCACATGGCCAGGCCTGAGACCGAGCTCTGTGCCCCCCCCCGACTCCCTTGCCATGCGTACCCTTGTGTTTCTGATGCAGGAGCTGCCAGCCTCACGCCCAGGCGTTCGCCATGAGGCCAGCCTCGCCCCCGATTCCCTGGGCCGCCTGGCTCCTGCCCGCTTGCCTGCTCCTGGAGCTCCCGGCTGCAGCCGGCTACATCCATGCGGTGAGTCAGTCGTGCCACGCGAGGCCACCCTAATCCTAACCCTACCACCCCCACCCCCACCCCCACCCCACATGGCCCTTCAGGCCGGCAAACCCCTCTGGCCCCCACGTGTGCCTTGGCTGTCTCTGCCCGAGGTAAGGTTTTGTGGGGTGGGGGCATTTAGGGCCTCTTACTTCTCCACAGCTCTTATCTCAGAACACCAGAGACAAGAGGGGAAGTCCTCCAGGTGAGCCCCCCCACCCCGGTCTCACTCTTTGCCAAGTAAACCCTGTTGTGGGACCAGCATATAAAATGGGGGCTTTCCTTCTCAGGACAACAGCACCCACAGTGTCCTGGTGGCTTGGGAATGCTGGGAGGTGTAGTCCAAAGAAGGAAGCCTTTCAGCTGTGGAATTCCATCCCTGATTGGCCAGTGGAGAGGGGGAGGAAGCGGAAGCCCTGCCTGTTCCTCCGGCCGTATAGCATGCCGTGCCAGCCACGAGAGGGGCGCCCTGAGCCCACGAAGGTGGAGTCCCCGTGGCCTTCCGCCCTTCCAGGCAGGGCCCTGGGCCGGGAGGGCCCCCAGCTGCAAGGCTGCCGTTCCAGGGGCATTTTCCAGCCAGGGGAGAGTCCCATTGGGTTTGCGCAGGGGAGAAAGGAGTGCGCGCGTGCAGGCCTTTCGGGGGAGGGGGGAAATGATGAGGTGTGTCCCCCCCCTCCCCTTTCGCTGCCCTTGAAGCAGCAACCTGGAAGTGTCCATGGTTTGCCCAGCATCGTGCCTGGCCTGGGTCACAAGATGCCTGGCGTATCCAAACGCAGTGATTTAAGGGGACCCTTTCTGGCCTGCTTCCTTTTGTCCATTTTTTAGCAACAAGCCTGCCCTTCCGTGGGATGCCAGCAGCCATCGGGGCTCTTGCTCTGGAAGAGCCCTCTGGATGCACCCCGACTGACTGCCCTTCTCTTTCTTCCTCCTCCTCCTCCTCCTCTGCTTGCCCTCCGTGCCTCCTCAGATGTCGGACCGCAACACCAGCATGGACTTCTCTGACCTGCCAGCCATGTTTGGGAGCCCCCTGCCACACGACGGACTCATGGTGGGTCCTGGGACGTGGCTGGGGGCCTCCCGCCGTTGCCTTCTGCCCCCTCTGCTCTTCAGGCCCCAATCCCTCCCCACGCACGGGCAAGTCACTTTGGGGAATCAAACCGCCCATAATCCCCCACCCATCCTGAAAAGGGGAAGATGGGGCTTGGGATCCTTGTTGTCGTTCTGTTCCCGGGGCTTGCCCTGCCCTGGCAGCCGGATCGGCCTCCCTCCTTCCTTCTCATCCACCCACCCACCCACCCATCCCCCCTTTTGCCCCCCCCCTCTTTTGCCCCCAGGGCCTCCTGGTAGAAGCCAAGCCGGCCAACGCCTGCCAGACGATGGAGCCCCCTCCCTCCAACAGCAGTGTTTTCATCGCCCTCATCCAGCGCTACGATTGTAGCTTTGACCTGAAGGTGGGTGTGGTGGGAGGGGCTGGGGGGGGTCGGGATGGAGCCCCATTTGCCAGGAAGGCAGTGAGTGGCTGGGGGGGGGGGCAGCCCTTGCCCCCCCTCAGCTCAAGGGCCAGAAACCCTCTCCCTTCTGCTCTTGGACCCTGAAGCCCCCCCTTCCTGTGAACGTCGGGAAGACAGTCTGGACGGCCTCCAGAATGTGGGGAGAGCTTTGGGGAGTGTGTGTGGGGGGGTCACCTTCTAGGCCCCTCTTGCCAACCTCCCCTCCCCTCTCCCTACTCCCCTCAGGTGCACAATGCCCAGCAGGCTGGGTTCCTGGCCGCCGTGGTCCACAACGTGGGCTCAGACAACCTGCTCAACATGGTTTGGGACGACAGTAAGTGCAAGGGGTGGGGGGAATCCTCCTCGGCCCCAGAGGGGCTTCTGAGCTCCGCCTCCTTCCCCCCTTCCCCCTCCTCCCATGGGGCTTGCTGCTGATGGGGGGTCCCTTTCTCTCTCCACCTCCCCCCCCCCGTCCTTCTCCAGAAGAGCTCCACAAACACATCACCATCCCCTCGGTGTTCATCGGGGAGACGGCAGCCATGTACCTGCGCAAGCTCTTCACTTACGAGAAGGGGTAGGAACCAGGGGCAGGAGCCAAGGGGGGAGGGGGGTCTCTTTTCCCAGCCCACGAAGGCCAGGGGGCCCCACGCTCCCTCCGTAACGGGCCCCTGGGAGACCGACAGGTCGATGCCTTCGGATGTTGGTGTCCTGTTTTTCTGCTTGAAGCAAAATGGCCGGCTGCCGGGTAAGGAGGCGGAAAGCCAAGGCAGGGCCAAAAAGGACCAATCGGTCAGAAAAATGAAACGAGCGGCCAGGAGCACCTTGACCAGCGCCAGTAGGCCGGAGGGCCAGCAGGTGGCCGGTCCCCGTTAGAAAACGGCTGCAGGTTGCGCTTCAAAGGCCGCCCTTGAAAGCACGGGACTCCTGGCTTCTCTCTCTCTCCCCCCCCCCCAAAAAAACCCAGGGAGCGACTCCCTCCCTCGGGTAACCGGGATGCCTCAGAGCTGGGGGGGGGGGCTTCCGCTCTCCTACCCACTCACCCACCCTCCCTGGGAGCAGGTTGCCTTTTCCAAAGGTTTTTCCCTCGGGGGGGGGGCGTTCCTGAGGAGCGTCGGAGGGAAGGAGAGGCCCCTGGGAGGTCCCAGACGAGGGACCGGCTCCCTGCAGGTCCGCCTCCCAAGAGCCACCCTGCTTTCCTTGGGGGGCAGGGAGATGGCTGGGGGTGCCCTGAAGCCCCCCCCCCCCCCGAAAGAGATGCCAGGGTTTCCAGCCAGGTCCCACAGACAGAAGCGCTCCTTCTGCAGCCTGTTGTGAGAAGCAGGTGGCCCGTGGATCCAGGGAAGTAGGGAGCAGGCCTGAGGTTGCTTAGAACGAAGGGTTGGGGGCCGGGGGGGGAGGGATTGTCCCATTGGGCTTGGGGGATGGGAAGCGGGACGGGCACCTTGTGTTCCAGGAAGGGAGGCGATATCGGTTTCTCCGGTGGAGCCGGGGCCTGACCCTCATCTCTCTCTGCGTGGCTCCTCTCCCGCAGCGGGCAGGTCATTTTGATCCCCGAGTACATCTTTCCGCTGGGCTATTACCTCATTCCGTTCACAGGCGTGGTGGGCATCGTCATTGCCGTCATGTGCACCATCCTGGTGAGTGGGGCACGCCAGACCCGGCCCGGAGGGTGGCGGGGCTGCCCGGGCAGGCGGCAGAGGCAGAAGGAGGCTCCTGTGCCAGCCTGGGAAAAGGGCCAGAGGGCACCGGGGCCAGCCTTTGCCAAGCCAGGCGGGCCGTGGTGGGCAGTGGGTCACGGTGGCTTATGGTGCATGGCAGATAGTGCCAGACACCCTATGAGGGGGAGGGGGAGGGAGTTAGGGAGGGAGGGAGCAAGGGTGGGTCAGGGTAAGGAGCCTGCAGCCCCTGGAAGCATCCACTGGGGGGGGGGCGGTGACAATAGGGGTTTCCCTTCCACAGGGGGCCCATCGCTTTCTCTTTCTCCCCCCCTCCCCCCCTCTGGCTGAGCAGATTGTGCGCTGTGTTCAGCATCGCAAACGGATGAGGAGGAACCGCCTGTCCAAAGAACAGCTCAAGAAGATCCCAGTTCACAAGTACAAGAAAGGTAACAGGGCAGCAGGCAGGAGGGCCTGGTGGAAGAGACAGGAGGTTCAGCGGGTGGGGGTGGGGGTGTCCCAGCACACCTCCCGTCCCTCCAGAAAGGGATGTTGGCAGAAATTTGGTGGTTGTCGCACAAACGCACTTCCTCATGCGCATCGCAACATCCTTGCCCTGGTGGCCACGGCTTCCCTGGTTTCCTGTGCACCTTGTTTTCCTCTGTACGAAAGGCGGGACGCTCCCAGGCGAGAAGGAGGGCCGCCCCCATTCCCCTTCCCCAATCCTCTCCCCGGTGGGACGCTCGGCCACGCGCATGCCTGGCTGGGATATGTCAGATGAACGTGGAACGCGTCGCCCCTTTGTCTTGTGTCATTCGCTCCACACCCTCCCTTACTCACCAGCCTTTTGTGTGGCCTCGTGGTTCAGGAACGACGTGGTTCTCCTCATAGGAACTCTGCTTGCCCCCCACCCCCCAAGTTCATCCTGGGGCAGGGGCTTCCCAGGGGGTCCTCTTGGCAAGCGGGGGGGGGGGGGAAGCAGGCGGTCATGGCAGCCTGAGGAGGGGGGAGGGGCCCGGAGAGGTGCTAGTGGGCAGAAGCGGAGACGCCTCAGGTGGGGTTGGCAGGACACAGAGGAGGTGGGGGGCGCTCTCCCTGGGGGGTGGGGGTGGGAGGTGGGGCGAAGGGAAATGCCCTGGCCCTGGGGAGGGTTTGGGGGAGCCAGTGAAGTGATGGGGGCAGTGCCCCTTTCCTCCAGCAGGGGGTGCCGTGGTAGCCCCATGTCCTTCAGGGTTATGGTTGTGGGGGGGGAGCTTTGCCGCCCTTGGTTCTCTTCCATAGAGACACCATTGAGGCAGCAGGAGGGCTGGGGTTCCTTTTTCCTCCTCATCCCTCCCCCCCACCCCCACCATGGACTGAGGGGGAACCCCTGCTGGCCGTCTAACTGATGGCCCACCTGTATCCCCACTCACCTTGGGGGGGCATTTTGGCGCAGGTGCTGCCCCAGGGAAGGTGTGCCTTTAAAACCCACGGTTGCTGGGGGGGCAATGTGTAGCCTGCACACTGTAATCAAAATTGTAAACCGCCCAGAGACTACTTGTAGTGGTATGGGGCGGTATATAAGCAGAACACTTTTGCCTCCAAACGGGGGAGGGGGGTCCCAACCCAAAAGACAGGGGTGTTCCCTCACCCCACTGCCTGATGTCACCTTTTCTCCTTATCACCCCCCCCCAGCCTTTTCTCATTGGAGTTGCAGCAGTGGTTCAGTTGTGTGTGGGGGGAGCACAGGTTTGGGTGGAAGACAGTTATTCTCGCCCACCCCCAAGAGTCCTTTTGATGCAGGGAAGCAACTAACGTGAAGTAACAGGCATTTTGCTGCCCCCCCTCCCAAATTTCACAGGCATTCAAACCCCAGGAAGGGGAGGAAATGTCCCCTGTTCCTCCAGTTTTTTTCTCGTGGGGGGGTGGTGCAAGTGGAGGGAAGGCCCCCACCTCTTCCCAGGTGCCAAACCTGGTCACTATGGGATGTTTTTTGACCTGCCATGCCAGTGAGCCCTAAGCCCCCCCACCCCCACCCCCACCCCAGGCCTTGGTCCTGACAGAGTCTGTGTGCGCCCTGAGGGTCTGGAAGTCAGCGCCCCCCCTCCCCAGTAATTGTGGAATCTGTGCCCCAGACTGCCCTGAGAGGGGGGGTTCTCCTTTGAGGGGAGTCCTCATTGATTTCCCCCCCCCAGAGCCCCCCCCCTGAGCAAAAGACCCCTAGGGCACATGGGATTGGCAGAGGCCTTCTCTGGAACAGAACCAGGCACCGGTGGGCAGGTGGGGGCAGCTCACGTGGGAGGAAATGGGCCCCCCCAGCAGGAAAACCAAGCTACCACCCCCTACTCTGCTTGTGTGTGAGGGGGGGGGGCTTTCTGGTGCCTTTCAGGGGCTTAACAGGGAGCTGACGGGGGGGGGAATGGACTTGCCCCCTGCCAGGCCTGGGCCCTTGTGGCTGAGGGTGCCAGCAGTCTGGCCCCCCAGGGCTGTCATGTGTCCCCCCCCTTTTTTTTTAAAGGCAGCATGACCCAGTAGGCCTGCAGACCCTGGAGGGGTGGGGGGGTGGGGGGCTTGGTGCTGCTTCTGCAAAGCAAGCAATGTGTGTGTGGGGGGGTGAGGGATCAGCCCTTGGGTTATGTCAGCACATGAATAATGTTCCTGGGGGAGGCATGGTCAGGAGAAGAAGCCCCCCCCCCCAATCCACTGCATTTGCCTTCCAGGCCAGGCTGGTCCTTGGCCCCTCCCCAGCTGCCATGCAGTCGTTCCCCCCCCCCCCCCAAAAAAAAAACTAACTAAATGGGGCCTTAATCCTTCCAAAGCAGTTTTTCTTCAGAGCATGGAGTAGCGTCCTGTGTAGGAGTCACTACAAAGTAACAACACAAAAGGGCCTTAAAAATAACTTTTCTCCCTCCCTCTCCCCCCCCCCCAGCTTCAACCTTAAAAAGTTCACCCGTGGCTAACCGCAAGCAGCCGCTGCTGGTTGGAAAGGGGTGGGTGGATCATTGCGCCGTTGCAGGGGGAGGAGGCAGGACCGCTGTGAACTGGGGCTGCTGCAGCTGAATCCAGAGCCCCCCCCTCCCCACCTACGTGTAGAGCAAAAACACCCGCTGCCCCTGGGGGGCCTCCCTGTTCCCCAAAGGGCTGCCCGTGGAGGACCCGTCCCCCAGGCAGGCCCCCTTTCTCCCTTCCAGGGCCTTTAGGGCGAGAGGGCTGCCGGGCTGGGTCCCATGGCTGCCTTCCCGGGGGAGGGGGGCATCTGCCGGTCGGAGGCTGCCTTCCACTTGGGGTCGGGGAGGGGGGTGGGCTGCCCTTTTCTCACTTGCCCTCAAACGTTCCCTGTAGGTGAGGCCTGGCGGCTTGGCCTGTTTCAAAAGCATCAGGTCTTCCTCCCTCCCCTCCTCTTCCTCCTCCCCCTCCAGGCAGAGGAGAGTGAGTGGGGCCAGGACTAGCGTGGGGCAGGACAGGGGCTCCCTCTGGGGCAAGGGGGGGGCTGAGGGGCTCTGCTGTTTTGCCCCCCACTGCCACCCCAAGGCCAGCCTGCTGTGTTTGCCCACGGGGCAGCGCGTGCTCTCGCTCTCACTCCCGGCCGCCCGCCTGCCTGCCTGCCTGCCTGCCTGCCTGCCTGCTGCGTGGGGCTGACTAAGACAGGGAAGGAAGTGGCCGGGCCGAGAGAGCCTCTCTTTGCCTTATAAGGCCCGGCCGGGGATTGTTTTGCAAAGTCGGCTTCCCTGCAGCGGTTCCTCCGACCGACCACTGCGCTTCCCTTCCCTCCTCCTGCTGCTGCTGCTGCTGCTGCTGCTGCTGCTGCTCCTTTGGCCCTGCACAGGAGGGAGGGAGGGAGGGGGAGGGGAAGGGGGAGGCCCGTCCAGGCTTCCTGTTTTTGCAGAGCAGGCTGGCTGGGCGGGGGGGGGGGGGGGATGGGACGCCCCAGCACACAGTCCGCTGAAGCAGCCAAGCCAGCAAACCAGCACAGCCGTCACCGGCACTCATAGAAAGGTGTGGCGCTTATGTCTACGAAGGCTCCTTCTCACCCTTGGCTCCAGGATGTGTGCAAAGAATGTGTGGAGGAGCCTGGGCAGAGCCAAGGGAGGTCAGGCACTCTTGCAGGGCCGCCCACCCCCCACGGAGAGGCCGGTACTGGGAGGGTGTGAAAGAGCTCCACTGGTGGTCGTCCTGGCTTTAGGCTGCCCAGGGAGATTCTCCAGTCCTCCCCTTGCAGCCACGAGTGAGGAAAGGAGCACGCGCACATGCACACACCACACACACACACACACACAACTTTTTTTTTCAAAGAGACTTTTGTGACTCAGTTTGGGCCAGTGGGCTCTGTGCAGAATGCCGGCAGGCCCAGCAGGAATGTTTCCTGTGTGAGGCAGGTGCTGGCCGACTGCCCTCCTCCCTGAGAGCAAAACCCCCCCCCCCAGTGTTTCTGCCCGGTGCCTGCCAAAGGGTCCCCTTGCATCATCTGCACGGTCCTTCCTCTCTCTTGCGGAGAACGCCACCAAGTACCCCACCCCCTTCTCCCCACCCCACCCCACCCCCACTTCCCAGGGCAAGGAGGATGGTTTTGCCATTGGCAGCAAGAGAGCCCCAGGATCGCATTCCCCCCTGCCCCCCCCACAAACATCCCCGTCCCCTCCCCCACCTGCCTGCCTGCCTGCCTGCCACAGCTCCTTGAGGTCTGTTCTCTGCAGCCTCAGAGCTTGCATCACACCTGCCAGCCAACTGGCCCTTTCCCTTGGAGCATACAAGCCCCCCTCCCCAAACTAGGCCCTCCATCTTGGCCTTGGAGGGCTCCATGCCCCCCCCGCCCCATGCAGCAGCCCCAGTGGGAAGAGGGGGGGAGGCAAGGGGGCTGGCAAGGGCTGTAAGCACAGCTTGGGGGACACAGGGGGGGGCGTTGAGGAGGCGGGTGTGCCTTAGGGAGCGCCGGGTGGCTCACCCCTCTTTGCCTCCTCCTCCTCCTCCTCCTCCTCCCCAGGGGATGAGTTTGACGTCTGTCCCATTTGCCTGGAAGAGTACGAAGATGGAGACCGCCTGAGGATCCTGCCGTGTTCTCACGGTAAGGAGGGATGGAGTGCCTTCTGCCAGCCCCACCCACACCCCCCACACTCTCGCCGGGAGGGCCTCCCCCAGGGGCCTCCGAGCCTCAGCCGAGTGCTCTCCTGGATCCGGCCAAGGCCCCCACCTGCCTAGTCCAGCTTCCCCGTTTCTCTCGGGCGGGCGGGGAGGGGGGGCAACAGATGCCCATCTCCTGCGCCTGGCACTTAGAGGGAGGGACCCTCCTTTTAAGCCCAGAGATTACACTGGCCCGGTGCCAGCAGGACAGCCTGGGTCCAGGCCGTGGGAGTCTCCCGGTCTCAGGAGGAGGAGGAGGAGGAGGAGGAGGGCCTTGGGGGCCATACAGTGGGAGAAGCGTCTCCGCCTGGGTCCCTGCTCCAATGCCCACCAGGAGACCCGGCCTCTTGGTGGGCGCTCCGATCCCAGCACTGAGAGAAGGGGAGCTCCTGGTGGGGGCCCATCTCTCCCCCCCCCCGAGGAGCCGGGCCCCTGCTGGATTCCCCCTGCCTGGTCTCATGTTCCCTCTTGTCTTCTTCTCTGCCAACCCCCTTCCTCCCTGGTGGCAGCCTACCACTGCAAGTGCGTGGACCCGTGGCTGACGCAGACCAAGAAGACGTGCCCGGTCTGCAAGCAGCGGGTGCTCCGCTCGCCTCCTGAGGACTCCGACTCAGAAGGCGAGGAGGGGCCTGAGGGGCGCAGCAGCCCCACTCCCAGGACGAGGGGCAGGAGCGTCGCCGGAGGCCACGGGCCTTGGAAGAGGAGCCGGAGGAGGAGGAGGAGGAGGAGGAGGACCACGATTCGGAACGGACCCCCTTGCTGCGGTCGTCCCCTGCGGTGGCACTGGGGGCCCCGTCCTTTGGCAGCATGGCTCACTCGCCCCCCTCCAGCCCCCCCGGCCTCTTGGAGGAGGGGGGCCTGAGCCAAGGGGGCGGCCAGGGGCCGAAGGCTCACAGAGCCCACTGGTTGTCTAGCCCCTGCCTGCCCACCCCCTTGCCCCCAGCTGCTCGCCCTCCTCTGTGGAGTGGGGTGTGTGTGTGCCAAGATGGATCCCATGCCTGTCAAGGGAAACAGGGATTGGGGGAGGGGGGCTCTGCTTTTGCCACTGAGCTTCCAGTATATTTTAACTATTCAGGGCAGGGGGAAGGGCAGCAATGTGCGAGGGATGAGAGTGTGGGGCCCTGGGGGGGGGGGGGTTGAATTTGGAGGGGGGGCACAGGTGGGTGGCCACCCCTGTCCAGAAAGAGGGGCAGGATGCTTGCACGTGAGCATTTCTCTCTGCCTCCCCCTCCCTCCTCTGTGGAAAATGGGATATGAAAGAGGGAGTGTGTGCTGGAGGGAGGGGCCAGGGTGAGAGCTCCCCCCTCCAAAAAGGCAGGCTGCCCCCTGGTTGCAAAACGGGCATTGCTGGCCCCAGAAGGGAGTCCTGCCCAGTGGTGACAGAGGGCAGCCTGGCCCAGCAGCCTTTGAAGGGGAGCTCTGCCCCCCCCCCAAGGAAGCTGCCTCTCCCTCCTTCCTTCTCTAGTGCAGAGGGCAGGTCAGGGGCACAAGGGGTGGCCACTGTTGAGTGGCCTGGGGGGTGTCCTCTCTCCCCACTGCCCAACTGGGAGGCCTTGGGGAACAGCAAGGTGGGGGGGGGGGGGCTGGGGCTGAACACTCTGGGCATGGGGCTGCATGGGAGCCATCTGACTCCAAGGTGGAGGTCGAGAGGGGGCCCATTTATTTGGGGGGGAAAGGGGGGGAGTTGGCCACCCCTCCGGGGGCCCTGCTTTCCCTGGCCCTCCAAAAGGGCTGCCTGGGCTGGTCCAGGCCCTGGCCTGCTCGGGGTGTGTGTGTGGGGGGGCTTTCTAACACTCCTGCTTTGCGGGGAAGAGGAATCTCCCCATAGCCACTAATTCTTAACAGGCCACTGAGTCTTTGCAGCTGCACAGAGTAGGAATCCAGCTGCTCCCCTGCTCCCCCCCCCCAAAAAAACTTTCCCTTTTGCCTGGGGGGCAGACAGATTGACAGGGGAGGAGCTGGAGCTGCTACTGAGGTGGGGGCACTTGGAGGGACCCTCCTGACGCTCTGCCCTCCCCACCCACGGGACCAAGGCCTGCTGCTCCCCTGCCTCCCTTGTCCGTGTTGCTGTTGCTTTGCCCTCTGATGAGCACCTGGGGGGGATTTTTACTGTAAATTACCTTTATTTTTTAACCATACAGATTATTGTCAAGAAGCTGTTAAGAGGGGTGAGCTGAGATTTCAGGCCCTTGTACTCCCCCTCCCTTAACACACACACAAAAAAGGGCCTTTTCAGGTCTGCAGGGTTTGGGAGTCGGGTGGGGAAGGGGTGCTTTCGGAGAGGAAGTCAAGAATGAAACTGACTGGGGGGGGGGCTACTGTAGGCCCTTTTTGGCAATCATTAAAAGAGAAAAGATGAAGTCTCCTGTGTTGCTTTTCTTCTGGAATGGGTGGGGCTGGGTTGGGGCAGGAGCGCATTGGCAGAAATGTGTGTGTGTGTGTGTGTGTGTGAAGACTGCTCAGCACCCCCCTCCGGCCACTGCGGGCAGCTTCTCATTCCCGACGGGTCTGAACAGCAGGGCCCTGGGACTGACCTCCCCTCCGCGAACCCTGGGCAGGGGGTGGTGGAACGAACACGAACACACACACACACACACACACACACACACACACACACACACACACACACACACACACACACACACACACACACACACACACACACTCACACACACACACACACACACACACACACACACACACACACACACACACACACACACACACACACACACACACACACACACACACACCAGGTTCACTGGCCAGGTTCTGTGTTGGTCTTGGCAGTGCTGTAGGGCTTGCACTGCAGTCACTTGTGCTGGGGGGGGGGGGCAGGAAGCCCTTCTGGGCTTTGTACCCCAGGCCCTACAGTTCCAAGCAGTCAGAAGCAGCCCTGGCCCAGCCCTTGACCTTTATCTCAATGCTTTCAGTGGTGGACAGTCTCCACCCCCCTCCCCAACAGCCCTGCAGCAACCCTGCAAGGCGGTACAGGGCCTGGCAACACTTCCTTGGAGCCAAAACACAAGCCTGACTCATGCTGGGGTGGTGTTTGCCCTCTGGGCCGGGCCAGGCCCAGCTGCTGGACTTTGTGCCTTACACACCACCACGGCTGAGATGGTCTGGATTGCGGGGACCCCACCCAATCCACAACACCCCTTCATCAGCAGAGGGATGGCCTGCCCCAAGGCACGGGGCCTCGCTTGATTGGCTGCAGCCATAAAACAGTGAGATAGGTGAAAACAAGGCAAAAAAAATTTAATGTGAGCTTTTGGGGACAAGGCTGTGTGTGTGTGTGTGTGTGTGTCTACATGCGCCTCAGTCCCACAAACTCTAGAAGCCTGAGAGGAACCCACTTCCCGCCAAGGCTGCCTTGTCACCACCAGCACCCCCCCCCGAACGTCCTGTCCTGTGGCTCTCCTGCGTGGTTATTTGCCCTGGGCTGGCCGGCCCCACCCGAAGATGACCTGGTCTCTTGCACAAAGGAGGCCGAAGGACAATGGCTTCTCTGCCGGAACACGGCCATTGTTTGGGCAAGAACAAGCCTGGCTCTGTCCCTTGTGCCTGCTGGTTGCTTCACACTTGCCCCCCCCCTCCCCATCCAGACAAGGGCAGGGCTCCAATCCAGGGCCTTTTATCTCTGCTCCCTGCAACCCCACCCCCAAAGAACTGGGGAAGGTCTTTCCTGTGAGGAAAGAGGTTTGAACCCGGGCACGCACTGGAGCAGGAAGATCCTCCAGTCCTTTGGGTCCAACTAGCCAGCGGGAGACCCCCCCCTCCCCCTGCATTCTTCTCTTGCCACTCCAGGGAAACACCCCCATAGGCACCTCCAGAATTCAATTTCTTTTATTATTTTTTTCTTGTTCCAATATAGTTTTCTTAACCAAAAAAACTACACCTTGTAACAACCAGAAAATTTGGCAGCAATAAGGATTTGTGATAGAAAAAAATGGCAAAAAAGAAAAGGAGGGACAGGATCAAGGAGGGGTAAACAGTAGAAACAGGAGAAGGCTGTGAGCAGGGGTGGGGTGGGGGGGAGGAGGGAGTTGGGATATGCGGCGATCCGGCGCCAGGGTCGGTCCCACGATGGTCAGGCCGCCGGGGTCCCCGGAGAGTCGTTGTCGCCGCCACCTCGGACATCCTTCGACCGTTGTTCCCTCAGTAGTACCGCAGGCGGGGCGAGGTGGGCGGGCGGGCGGGCGGGCGAGGGTCAATACTGTGACCTCCGCAGGTGGTTGGCCATCTCGTAGCACTTCTTGTTGACGCAGCCGCCGTGGACCCCTTCCTTCCCCATCACCAGCACTATCGCTGTGGGGGGGGGGAGGCAGAGCAGAGGAGGGTGTCAGGATGGCGTCAGACCTCCACCCACCCATGTGCCCCTTAAGGGGGAAGAGGCACCGGGCTGGGTTTGAGTCTCCAAACTCTCCCTCGGTAGCGAGAGCCCCCTCCCCTCAAGATGCCTCGTGCCTTCCCACCGGAGGCCTAGCCAGCTCCGGCCGTCATTCTCCTCCGTCAGGCCCACCCCCTCCGGCCACGGCCTGTTGGGCCGCCCATTTAGGAAGATTTATGAGCCCCCCCTCTCTCCAGCTGCTGCTGCCGCCAGGGGCACAGGCCTGGGACAGTGGCCGCCTTATCACCAAGAGGATCTGGGCGAGGCCACCCAGCCCCCACCCAGGACCAGCCGCCCGACTAGGCCTCTCTGCCCACAGCTGTTCAGGGAGGGAAAGAATGCAGCCCCAGCCAACAGCTGCAAGGAATCAGGGAGTGCTTGGGGGGGGGCTGCTGCTCCCTGCTCCCTCCCCTTCTCCCCCCCCCTTCGGTGCCCATTGCTTTCTGCCTCACTCACTCTTGTTGGTCATGGCAGCGGTGATGTTGAAGGGTGGCCCCCCGCCGCTGCTCTTCGTCCTCAGATCCATGGTGCACTCCCCGTCGGTGTGGAGGCTGTCCCGGATGACGGAGCACTTCTGGCCCCCCAGCGTCAGGCCGTTCACAAACAGGTTGCTCCGGTCCTTCCCCACCAGAATATTCACCTCCGCCGGCTACGGAGACCAGTGGGGGGGCCCAGTAAGGAAAGGCCGCCACACAGGGCCACCGCCAGGCCCAGCTGAGCGCCCCAGCGTCAAAGGCCCACCACCAACCCCCATAACCCCCACCCCACCCCCAGCCGACCAAACCTCCAGCAATGCCTCTCTCTGCTTTTGCAACTCAGGGAGGGGGGGCCTCCCTCAGCCACACGTGACTCACCCTAACCCTCCTTGCCCTTCCAAGTCCTGCCACGCAAGATTCAGGGCTTTTATGGGGGAGGGGGCGCCCTCACATATCTCAGGGGCCCCACCTGTCAGCAAGAGGTCCCTGCCACCACAGCAGGACCACCTGTTGCCCAGCCAAACAAAACCCTCTTCTGTCTCCTGGCCTGGCAAGCACATTACAATTGGGGGGAGGGGTGTCTAGAAAGTAAAGAAAGCCCACATTTTTGCCAGAAAATAATCAACCCCCCATACCAAATTCGGCTCTTGGACAGGTCACATGGAGGGAGCCCTTTCGGGTGCAGGGGTTGCCCTACGCCACCTGATGGGGTTGCCTCCTGCCCTTCCCCCCTCCCCATGTACACAGGGAGAAGACCCCCTCCAGCCCCCCCCCCAAAAGTGAGAAGGCAGCCTCCAGACTTCCCGAGTGGCCTGGCCATTTGTCTTGAGGAGGTGCCCTGAGAGAAGACCCACGTCTCAACTTGGAGGTCCCATGAGCATTTTTCCACCCTAAAAGGAAGGGAGGGCGGGGGAGGGTAGCTGGACCGCAGCGTTGGAGGGGGGGGGTAGGAGGAGGAGGGAGGGAGCAGCAGCATTCTCCTCCCGACATGGCTTGCTTTGTGAATTATTTGCCACAGAATCGGCCTGATACCTTGCAGGCGAGCGAGAGAGCGCGCTCCGAGGCCGGAAACAAAAGGAGGGGGTGGAGGTGGGGGAAGCGCGTCAGGGGAGCCCTCGGCAAAGGTAGGCGCAGAGAGGAAGTGGGCAGGCAGAGGCTGCCTCCCTCCCTCCATGCTATACTCCAAAGCCAACTCCCCCCCCACCAGAACTCACTGTGTGCACACCGAAGGGAACAGTAGGGAGGGCAGACAGAGGAAGGAGCCACCCCCTGCACTGCCCAGGATTCTGTGGAACTCCCTGCCACCAGGCACAGCACTGGCTCCCAACTTGTGGAGGGGGGGAGGGGGGCTTTTTGTGGGTACAAAGGGCTCAGTCAAGCGCCAACAGCCCATATGCTCTGCACTTGGGCCCCTTGCTGGGAACAGGAAGGAGCCACTCTACGCTGGGCTCACAGCGGGTGGGGGTGGGGGCACAAAAAGGCAGCAAGGCTTGCTTGAGCCGATCCTGACCCACAAGCCTCTTCTGGCATTTGGGGTGTGTGTGTGTGTGATCCGTTTGGCCGAGCAACATCCCAGTTGTCTGGCCAGGAAGTGGAAGGGCCCCATATAAAACAAAGCTGAGCTTAGCAGGGCAACAAGCACTGGCGTCCCCCCCCCCTTTACAATGAGCCACCTCCAGGTATTGGTAAGAGGAGAGCCTCTCTGCATGTACCAGGGTACACCGTGGTAACCCCCCCACACACACACACACATTGTGGGGGGGCATTTCTTGGCACTAGTGGCCTGCCAGGATGGTTTGGGGGGGGGCAGAGAAAGGCCAACCTGGCTGGCAAGACTGCCCCTGTCTAGCCTGGCTGCAGCTCACCTCCCAGAAGAAGCTGTGGAGGAGCCAGATGGGGAAGTTGCAACCTCCCCACTTCCCTTGGGGGGGGGTAGCCCTCACTTCCGGCTGGGCCCCACTTTCTCTGCCTCCCCCTCCTCACCCAGAAACACAGGCTGCCCCCACCGGCCGCCCAAGCCACCAACAGGCAGAGGCCCCACCCAGGAGAAGTGGGGGCCCTCCCCACCCCGCCGAGGGGGGCTTGGAAAGCCCAAGGTGGCTGGTTGCACAATGGGAGGAAACCTGAGACACTCTGGAAGCATCGTCTCTCACCCCCCCGCCCCAAAAAACACAGGCACACACGGGGTGGGGGTGGGGGAGTCCTCTGAGGGGGCCGGCGTGTGGCATTGGGGCTGTGGAGGCGACGGGGGGGGGGGGCTTCTTCCCCCGGCCTACAGCTTCACTCACGGGACGGGACGGGACGGGGGGGGGAGAGGCAGGAACCCGGAACAAAGCCCCTCCCGCCGCGGCCAAGGGGCGTAGAGGGGGGGGGGCACGAAAGGAAGTTTTCCCGAAGTCCCTCCCTCCCTCCCCCCATCGCCCCGCCGCCGCCCCAAGGGACTTGAAGGGTGTGTGTGTTGGGGGGGGTCTCCTCGCCGTCCCCCTCCCCCTCCCCTCCCCCCCCCCCGGCCGCGAGGGATCCAGGCCTGGGGACGTGGCACTCGGGCGCAGGCAGGCCGGGCCACGGGGAGGGGGAGGAGGTGGGGGGGCGCCAGAAGGATCCGCGGCGGCGGCGACCCCCCCCCTCCTGCCCCACCGGTGTGTGTGTATGTGTGTGGGGGGGGGGGAAGGGAACGGCCCTCCCCGCCGCCTCCTCCTCCTCCTCCTCCTCCTGCCCGGCACAAAGAGGGTGTCTTCCCCCCCCTTCCCTGCAAGGCCGGGCCCAGGCAGGCAGGCGGGAGCGGACCGGGGGGGGCTCGGGAGGCCTTGCGCCGGACCGGACAAGGCCTTTCCGGGCTGCTCCCCCCCCGCCGCCGCCGCCGCCGCCTTTCCAGGGCCCCTTTAGTCCCCCCCCCCCTTATTTCCTGGGCGCCCCTCCCCCCCCCCTTCCGGCCTGCTGCTCCTCCGCGCGCGGCCTTGGACTCATTTCCTGCCCAGCCGGGCGAGGCCGAGGGCGGGGCGGCGGCAACCCTCGCGTGCGCCCCCCCCCATGCAAAAAAAAGTCCCCAACGGCCGGGCCCCGGAGGCGGGAAAGAGGCGCGCGCGCGGCCTGGCTCTGAGGGGGGGGGGGGGGAGAAAGAGAGAGAGAGAGAGAGAGAGAAGAAGGGGTTCCGCCCCCGCCCCTCCTCCTCCCCCCCCCCCGAGGAGGCGGCGGCGGCGGCCTGGACTGGGTTCCGCGCGGGGGGGGGCGGCTGGGAGAGTGGCCGGGCGGCCGCACAAAGGGTCTTCCCGGGGGGGGGACTTGGCAGAGGGAGAGAGGGGGGGACACCCCCTTCCCTTCCTTCCCCTCCCCTCCCCCCCCGCTTTTTTTCTTTCTTTCTTTTCTTTCTTCCTGCGGGTGGGGGGGGGCGGAGGGGGGGGCTTTGGCTCTCACCGTGATGTTGGCGAAGGTCTTTCCCGGGGCGGCGGCCCAGACGGAGGGCACGTCCTTGTAGCCCACGATGGCCGCGTCCTGGCACGTGTCGTCGGCCATCAGGCTGTCGATGTAGCAGCTCCAGCCGCTCATGGCCACCCGCGGATCAAGCAGCAGCAGCAGCAGCAGCAGCAGCAGCAGCACCACTAGGGACCACGACCCACGGGGCCGGCAGGAGGGCGAGCGGCGCGGAGGGAAGAGCCCCGGCCCAGAGGAGGAAGAGGAAGGAGGAGGAGGAGGAGGAGGGAAGAGGAAGGCCGTGCGCAAAGGCCGGGAGGGGTGGGGGTGGTGGTGGGGAGGCACCGCTGGGCTTTCCTTCCTCGGACGGAGGAGGAGGAGGAGGAAGAGGAGGAGGAGGAGGAAGAAGAAGAGCCGCCGCCGCCGCCCTCTTCCTCTTCTTCTTCTGCTGCTGCTCCTTCTTCTTCTTGGGGCGCGCCAGGAGCGACTCGCAGGCCGGGCCGGGGAGCCGGAGCAGAAGAAGGGGGGCGGGCACCGGAGGGGGAGGGAGGAGGGAGGGGAGGGGGGGCCCTCCGAGGGGCGGGGCTCTCCGCCGGGCACGCGCCCGCTCGTGCCTGCCCCCTCGTGGCCCCGCGCGGCTCGGCCTGGCCCGCTAGGGGGCGCGCGTGCACGGCGGCGGCGGGGCGGGGTGGGGGTCGCGCGAGGCGGTCTGCCCGAGGGGGTGGTGGTGGTGGTGGTTGGGGGGGTCTTCTCGCCGCCTCTGGCGCTGGGACCTTCCGGCCAACCGGAGAGAGTGTGTGTGTGTGGGGGGGGGGGGGTTCGGCGGCACCGTGGCCCCCCAGAGAGCCCCCTGGTACCCCTCCCCCCTTCGGCCACCCTGGGCGACCCCCCCCCGCCGCTGCTCTTCCCCAAACGAAACTTTCCCAACCAAAGAGGGGGCGACCCCTCGCGCCGCCGCCCCCCCCCACTCCAGTGCCCCCCCTGCACCGCCTCCCACCCCGGCTGTCCCGGGACAGAGGGAGCCGCCTCGGGCTCGCGGGGTGGGGGTGGGGGGCGGAGGCTGGGGGGGGGGGCGTCAAGCAGGCTCCGCTTTGGCCCCGGAGAGCCCCCCGGGCCCATCAGTGCGGCGGGTGCAAACCTTGCCCTGGACAACCCGCTTGAGGGAACCTGATGGGGGAAAGGGGCCGCTTCACAGGGAGGGAAGGATTCGAAACATTCTTACCCGGCACACCCCTCCTCGCTCTCCTTCAAAGGTCCCGACTGAGCAGCTGGCATCCTTAAAAAGGACTTGTCTTTTAAAATAGTTGCATAGAAGCTAGAAACAACAAGCATGCAACTATTTTAAAAGAATAAGACAAATAGTATATTAAAATCAATACTAGAAACACATTTAAAAGCAGCACTGCACAAAAATCTGTCACTAAAGCCCATGGCAGAGGTCACCCCCTCCCACAAAAAGGCCCCAGCCCATCAGGAAGCCCCTTCTGGAAGGACTGGCAAAGGGGCAGACTCCCCCCCCACACACACTCCTAATCCTGATGCCCAGGGCGGGGGGAGGCGGGGGGGGGGAACTGCACAAGCTGAAAGGGGCCAAGGCTCTGTGCAAGAGAGCCCTGCTTCTCCTCCGCTTGAGGCGGCGGGGGGGGGGATGCCTTCCAGCATCTCCAGTCCCTGCCAGAAGTGACCCTTAACCCCCCCCCCACACACACACACATACTTGGCTTGGGTGGTGGAGAGCCATGGCGACCGGTCAGTGTAGATGAGATGGAGGGAAGTTCCCGAGGGGGCCGCCCACTTGGGGCCAGCCACGCTCCTATTCACTGCTGACCTGCCTTGGAGGGTTGTTGTGGGAATAACAGGTGGGGCGGGGGAGAGAGAGAGCCACGTGGGCTCGGAGCTCACCAAACGGATGGACTGAGCGTTGCCCTCCGTGCCGGCTACTTTTAGTTACAGGCCACCTTTCTCCGTGGAGGGGAACCAATTGTTGCAGCTCACAAAAATGCTTTCTTTATTCATCTTGCAGCACTGCTCAGTTTAAAAGTATGGCTGTAAGTACAGCTCAAAGTAAATTAAAATATTAAGATAATTGACGAGACGCATTGCACTATAAACTCACAACAATTAAAATCGTACAATGATAACAAGTTAAAACTACCATGCAAAGCAAAACATTGAAAAGCAATTGAGCCCCCTGGTCAAATTTAAAAATTAAAAACAAATTTGAAAACATAAAGATATCTAAGTTTTTTTAAAAACAGAGGTTTTCCAAGACCACCCGATGCTTAGGAGCCTGCCTGGAGAGGGAGGTCTTAGCAGCCTGGCCACGGGAGGGCGAGAGGGTGGGAGGGGGCCAGCCTGGCTTTTCCCCCCAGGCGGTGCCACCCAGAGCCCAGGGAGCAGCCACCACCGAGAGGGCCCTCCTCCCTCGTGTCCTCCTCGCCCAGCAGGCTTGGAAGCCACGAGAAGGGCTTCCCTGGAAGTTGCCAAAACACTCATAAGAGGCCCTTCAAACAGCCTGGACCCAAGCCATAGAGCAGGGGTCGTCAACCTAAGGGCCCGGGGCCGGAGGCGGCCCCCCAAGGTCCTGAATCCGGCCCATGGGACCAATTGCAACCCCCCCATCTACCCCCTGTTTTGTGAGCAAGCCAGCCTCCGCAGCTGCTTTTGGACTGTGATCCGGCCCCCAGTGGTGTCTGGGTGGTGGTGGACTGGCCCGCTGTTTGAAAACTTTGAGGACCCCTGCCATAGAGGGCTTCACGGCTGCTAATAATAATAATAATAATAATAATAATAATAATAATAATAATAATAATAATAATAATAATAATAATAATAATAATAATAATAATAATAACCAGCCCTTTGGACTGGCCCTGGGGTCGGACTGGCAACCAGAAAAGCTGTTGGAGGAAGGGAGTTACACAATGCGGAGGCTGGGATGGGTTACACCAAAAAGTCCCCCCCCCGTGCTCCCAAAGGCCTCCCCTTCCCCTGGGAGAAGACCTCAGGAGACCGGAGGCGGCTGCAGGGAGCCCGTGTATCAATGGTGCATTAGCCCTTCCACGGACCCTCTGAGTTGGCAGCCCTCCCCCCCCACACACACATCCTGCCTGCCGTGGCCCCTCGATGGGTTAACTCGGTGCTGTATCAGGGACTGTTTCTGTTTAGCTGTCTGCATGAATCTTCCATCGCCTCCCCTCCAGCTTCTTTGAAGGGCCCTGGCGGCTTCTCCCTAAATCGGTTGGGGATGGGGGGAGAAGAGGGAAAGGCTTCCCCCTTCGCCGCCCCCCCCACACCCTCTCCTGCCTCTGGCACTTCCTCTGCTCTTTCCTGTGACCACCTTCCTCCAAGGAGAGTTGTTGTTCCAGCTGATGGGACATTTGGCCAGCGCTTTCTGCAGCTTCCCCTTTTGAAGACACTGCACTCTGACCCGTACCCGTACCTGGTGGTCAGGATCCGGCCATTTAGGGAAACGGGCATAAATGTGACTGTGCCGGGGGGGGGCATACCTCACAGCTACTCATAGGAGTCAAGGGTTGTATTCCCTGCCTTGCGCACATCCTCTGACTGGTGTTTCACAGAAAATACAGACCCCAATTCCTCCTTGATCCGTCGTCATTTGCCCGGCAATTTAGACCCTTTGACGAACACCAGCAAAAGTCAGCAATAGGAGGCTGGCCTGAATTCCAGAGAGTGCTATAGATTTGTACGAAGGCATTATGAGGTGAGCAGTTTTAATGTTTACCCCTTTCTGTACAGTTCTTGCCAGGCCGAGGTTTCTGTTGAGCGATCCAGCAGGAGCCCATGTCATTGCTTCCCGCCCCGCCCCTGCCACTATGGACAATAGGAAAGGGTCATTTCCCCACCCCCACCCCCATATCTCAACCCCTCCACCATAGCCCCCCTTGGCTGCCCAATAAAATCATAGAGTTGGAAGAGACCTCAAGGGCAGCCTGGAGAGAGAGTGTCTGTGGGGTCCCTTGGCCTCCCCTTTGCTATAATCCTCCCTAAATCACTTGCCGTCCTCGGCCAGTACATCCCGAGTCCTCTCCTAAGAGTGCAGGCGCTGATGGGGAAAGTGTGCATGGCAACAACAAAAAGGGGTCTGAGTCTGTGCTGCCGCCACCCAGCCAGGAACCCCCACCCCATCCTAAACTTCTGCCTTGCTTTTCGGAGGGAGACTCAATGCCTTTCTTTTCCTTGTTCTGCTAGGACCCTCACTGCCCTCCGAGTCCCCTATTTAACTGGGAGTTGGTGGGAATACTGGTCTCTTTGGGCGTTTATACACGACCCCTAAACTCCGGGGCAAATGGCTCCCAGCTCCGGAGCTTAAAAATGTCTACCCACCAGCTCCGGAGTTAACAGGAAATTAAGCAACTTTTTCTGTCCACGCAGCTTTTGCTTTTTGGATGTGGCAACATATTTGAGTGCCAATAGTGAGTGTGGGGCCTCCTGGCACCTGTTTGATTCTGCCCGCCCCTTTAAGAGATCTGAATGCTGCCGGGAAAAGGTAAGCCGGCATTCTTTTCTTTCTTTTTTCTTCCCTCCCCTCAGGCAGCCAGCAACCAGATGCGGAGGGGGGTGGGGACAGAGAGAGCGAAGAACCCTAAGATCTCTGGTCCGAATTTAAGTGTCCTGCGGATCTAGGGGCTTGCCCAATTTGGAAGGAGTATCTCTGGCAACTTTTCTGTCCGAGTTGGCTTTTGGAATTGGCACAAGTGAGCCCAATAATGGCCCTCTATTCTGCTGCTCCTGAAAGAACCGGGCCAGGGGAGGCAAGAAGCCTGCCTAGATTGCCTGGACAGTGTCCTGGGACTGGCTTGGGTCAACTCCCTGGCAGCTGTGGTGCATAAAACCTCTAGTGAGCTCCTAAAGAACCACAGTGTGTGTGTGAGGACAGTGTCTGCCCCCTCTCTCTCTGTGTGTGTGTACGTGTGTACGTGTGCATGTACACACGCACACACAATCTGCCCACCTGACCAAAAGGGTTTTGAGGAGAGGGGTGGCTGATCGTTTGCTTCCCTCAGTGACTCCTCCTCCTCCTCCTCCTCTGGCACTGGCTTGTAGAGGCACCTGGGCCACCGCAGCCCTGGCTTCTCCTCTCCTCCCCCAGACTGGAAAAGGACAGACTGCTTCCCCCCCCCCTTGTGCTTTGGCCTCAGGATGGGCTGCCCCCCCCCCAGCCTCATGTCTTCCCAGTCCAGAGGAGGAAGATGTGCCTTGCATTTGCATTTATTTCAGGAGCAACACATCCATCTTGGTGGCCTTTTTTTGTGGGGCCACTGGGGTGCAGAGAGCTGGCTCTCTCTGTGTGCCTTCCCCCCCCCCAATGATGCTCCGGCCTTCCTCATGGATGGTGGCGGAGGGGGGCTATGCCCTCTCCTCCTGAGGAGGCCCTGAAGGCATGCAGCCCTGCCTCTTCAAAAGCCTTTTGGTTGATGGGATTAGTGGCCTTTGGTGGCTCTCCTGGAATGAGGCGAGTCCCACCTTGGCTAATCCTGCTAAATGCCCTGAGAGAGAGGTCCTCCTCCTTGCCCTCCACTTGGGCCAGGAAGCCTCCATGCCCAGGACCCCCCTCCTCCCCTCTTCTTCATCCTCCAGAAGAAAAAGGATCCAGACCCTCCCCCCCCTCAAAAAAAAACATTTCGCTCTCTTCCAGGACCACCCTGAAGGACTCCTCTCAGCTCTATCCCCTGCCTCCCTTCTTGTGGCAGCTTTTGTGGGCAGGGGTGGGCGGTCAGCAAGGAAATGACGACCCCCCTGCCTTTCAAGGCAAACTCCCAAGTCCCCCCAGACTCTTCACAAGGCCAGGCGTGGCCAAACCGAGCGGGTGGGTGGGAGACAGAAAAGCCCCCTCGCTTGCCCCCATTTGGTGCAAAGGCCCATTGACCCTTATCGTTGCCATCGGCGCGGGTGGGTTTGCTACGTGTTATTAGTTTATATTTATGAGGTATGGCATGTTAGTGTGTTGTTATTTTTGTCTTAAGGATTATTTTGTTTAGTGCTGTCATAGATGTTTTTCTCTAATTAATCAATTGATCAGTCAGTCAAACCTTTAAGCCCCTCGTGAGAAGGCAGGATTATGTGAAAAAAGCAATAATGCTGGTAAAAGTGGAAGGCAACGAGAGAAGAGGAAGACCAAATACGACGGACCCCCTCCAGGAAGGCACTGGGCTTGAACCGGCAATAACTGAGGGCGGGGCATTTTGGAGGCACAAGGTGATGAGTTTGCCATGAGTTGGAGGCACCACCAACGGCACCCGGACATACTGTGGACCCGCCCACACTTTCCAGCAGCTCCATCTCTGGTAATAACATTGGAAAGTGCTCTTTACTCTCGTGCAAGCATCCAATTAGAGATGATTTGCATGCAGGAGCCTGGACCTGAGGCTTTCCCGCATGGACAGGTCGGTCTGCAGGGCACCATTTGCCCTGGTGGACAATGTGGGCCTCTGCTGGCCACCCCCTAGGCCACTTACACAGCAGCTGTGTCCGCACAGGGCTCCAGATGAGCCACGATCCTGAGTGAGACCGGCTGCCCACGGGGGCGGGGGGGTGGGGTTGGCCCAAGGGAAGAGGAAGGGCTGCCCCACACACCAAAGCCCTTCTCTCCCGGCTGTTTGGGGCCATGACCGGCAGCGGGATGCCTGCTTCAAGGGCCGGGGGGGAGAGCAGTGGGGGAGCCCCCTCTCTGCCCCACAGGAAAGCCTCCAGCTAAGGCTGTCCTGACCTCTGGGCCACATCCCCTTCCCCTCATGCCTGGTGGGGAGGGGGCTGGTGGCCCAGCCTGCACTGACCATGCCTGGTGGAGGGGGATTATGGCCAGAAAAGGCCAGCTGCCCAGCCTCGTGGGCTCCCTGGGAAGGGGGGGACTTGCCCCCCCATAGGCAGGGGCTCAAGAGGGATGGAAAGAACCAGAAGCCCCCAAACATTTCTGCCTGTCCTGGGGGGGGGAAGGCCAAGATGGCCCACCTGCCTTCAGCTGAACTGAGCCAGGAGGTTCAACTGAATCCTTCCTCCCAGGCTCCTGGAGAGGGGGGGGAGGGCAGCTGGGCCCCATTATTTATGTCACAAACGGGCGTCATGGCGACAGAGGGCTGCCAGGCAGTGGCTGAAGTGGCCAGAGGGTGGCCACTGGCCAGGTGGCTCACTTGGTGCCAGGAGGAGCTCTGAACGGCAGGGGCCACCGCAGAGCCTCAGAGCAGCAGGTGAGGGCCAGGGCAAGGAGGGGGCAAGGAAGATGGGGGTTCCCCCGGGTGGGACCGGAGGCAAGTGAGCCCCCACAAGGACCCTCCAAGGGCAAAGGGAGAGGGGGGGCCCTCCAAGTCAGGCCCGTGGCACCGGCAGCTCCAGCACATTCCTCGGGGGGGGGGGGCAGGCCAGCCTTGGACTTAACACAGCAGCCTTCAGCCTCCTCTCTCGACCACTGCCGGGGGGGGGTTGTCTTTCAGGGACACAGCACCACCGTCCGTGCTCTGGCTTTTCCCAGGGCCTCAGCTCAGGCCGAGCCGACAGAGGGGGCAGCGGGTGACATGCAAGAGCGTAGAGACCATGGACTAGATGGGGGGGTGGGGGCAGTTAAGGAATGGGTTGCTTGCATTTTTGAACCTGCCTGCCCCCCCCCCCATCGAGCTCAAGGGACAAATGTTTCCTCTCTTCAGAGTTGAAGGGAAAGATGGGCAGAGCCTGGGATGGGCAGTTTTCCAGAGTGCAGCTCTGGGGGATTCTGGGAGTTGTAGTCTAACCTGTTGCTCCCAGGCGCCCATCGTGGGCAGCCTTGTCCCCCCTGGATGTCCCCAGAGTCAACTTTTTGCCATTTGTTGAGTTTTGGCTGCAGTTGGCGAGGGAGGGGTTCAACCGGTGCAGCTTCCCCCCCTTCCAGCCAACATATGCCCGTATTTGTGGGGGAAGAAATACCCTAGCAAAAAATGAAGCCACAGAAATATTTACAGATTGCACTTCATTCCTCTTGATTCCTGGGAAGTTTACAAGGAATGTAATGTGTGTCACTCTCTTCTCACATGGACAGCCTCTGGGCACACAGCTCATGGAACTTACTGTCAACACAGTGGTTCCCAACCTGGGGGTCGGGACCCATTTTGGGGGGGTCGGGACCCCTTTTTTGGGGGGGGGGGTCGAACAACCATTTCCCAGGGGTGTCCATGAGCCAGTGAAGAAAAAGGCACAAACGGCTTGGGTCTGGAGAAGGAGGGGGGGAAGAGTGAGTTACAGCTTGATAGGTTGGATGGGATGTCAGTCACTGGCACCGGGGCTGCGATTGGCTGAGGGTGACTGTAGATAGAGGGAAGTTCTCTGTAGCCCCTGCGGCATAGTGGCTTGCCAAAGGGGGCTTGTGGCCTCTCCCGAGCAGGGCAAGGGGTTGCCACCAGATGAGGAACTAGATTAAAGAGTCACGGCATATTAGGAAGGTTGGAAACCACTGCTGTAAGGTTTGCATGTAATGGAAGGATGAGGTCAAGAGAAAAGATGTGTAACTCCGGGCTGCCTGCCAGAGGGCGCCATTGCTGGGCCTTGTCTTGGTCCTTTCTCCACCTCTGACCCACAAGGGGGCATGCCTCTCTCTCCCCCCCCCCCGCCACCCCTTCCCCAATGAAGCCCCATGCTAGCAGTCCTGGCCAAAAGGGCAGGCTGGGAAACCCCAGCCTCCTGGCTTTTGCCTGGAGCTGCCTCCCCACCCCCGCACGGGGGGGGGGGGCATGCCAAGGTCAGAGAAATGCCTCCCCCCTGCACTGGGACTGAGGAAGGGACCCAGTGCCCTTCTGCATGGCACCCCACTAGCCCCCTCCCCATGGCTTCTCTGGCCCCCCCCACCTCCTGCTCTTTCTGCAGCCAGACCCTACCCCACCCCGCTGCTGCCCCTGCCTTTCCAAGCCCCCACACCGGCCTTTCCTCTCCTTTGCGGGTGGGGCTTGTGAACTTCACTGCAACATAAATGCATCAGGCGCCTTTCCTCTTCCAAAGGATCATCAACCACTGCCTGAACCGCCAGAGGCCCGTCCGAAAGCCCCTGTTCTCAACCAGGGGCTTTCCAGCGGCACCCTCCCCCTCCCCCTCCCCCCAGCCCCTTCTCAGGCTGCCTCCCCCTCCCCCCCCCCCCCAGCGCCTCCAGGGGCTACAGGCTCACAGCCCCCGAGATGGGTCCTCCGTCTCTGCCACCCCAAGGGTCTTGGAGGGGGGGGGGGTCCTCCGGCTGCTCCCTGGCCCCAGAGAAGGGACTCCCCCCCCCCATCCTGAGAGCCTGTGAAAGGTGAGCAGGAGCTAAGGTTACCGGCTCGTCCTTTAAGCGGCTGCTTGGAATGGTCCTTTTGACCTTTATGAGGCTCTAAATTTAGGCCCGAGACATGAGTGGACGGGCCTGATGGTCAGGGAATGCCTACAAGGTGCTGGGCATTGGCATGACCGGGGGGGGGTGCGTGTGTGTGGATAGGAGGGTGTCCAGGAGCACCTCGTGTGTAAGGGGGGGGCACAGCATCCCATGGCGGCTCCCTGCCCTGGCAGTCCAGAGCTTGGCCCTAAGTGCCTCCCTCGCCCTGGGTCAGACGCTGATCCTCCCTGCCAGCCTCCACGCCCAGCAGAGCGGCAACTTCACAGGGCTGAGCCCCCCCCCCAAACTCTCTCTCTTCCTCCCTCCCTTCCTCCCCCCACTGCCCATCAGAAGCAACCCTTATTTTTCCCACCGGGGCACGATTATGGTGGCATTTGCCTGCAATGAGAGGCAATGAGGGCTATTAGTTTGACAGCTTTAAAAGGCAATTATATGAACGAATAAAGGTCAGGATCAGTGCGCAGAGATGTTTCTTCTGCAAACAGAGCTCTTTTGGGGGGGTCTTTTTCTCCCCCAAACACCAGTTGCTGGCGAAGGGAGGGAGTCCCCTTGGTGGCATATAAGCAGAACATTTTTTGCTTTCTGCCCTCAGGCAGTACTTGCCCCTTGGCGGGCCAGCAGGGCACAAGCCTGGGCCACGAACCTTAACCTGCTCCAGCTGCACACCCAGGCACAGGTCAGCAGCAGGCAGAGGAAACATCCCCAATGTGTCCTGCATCAGACTGAAAGCCACCCTTCCCAAAAAGCCCCAGGGTTCTTTCATAAGAACCTAAGAAGAGCCATCCTGCTGGATCAGGCCAAGAAGGGCCCACCTAGTCCAGCTTCCTGTATCTCACAGGGGCCCCACCAGATGCCTCTCGGAGTGCACATCTGTTTCCTGATCCCACTCCCCTGCATCTGGCCCTTGAAGTACCCTGGTTTTAAGCCTGGAGATTAAACATCATAATGGTTTGTAACTTGTGATGGACTTTTCCTCCAGGAATCTGTCTAATCCCCTTTTGAAGGCATCCAGGCCAGATGCCATCACCACCTTCTGTGGCAGAGAGTTCTACAGATTAACAAAACGCTGGGCAAAAAAAAAATTCTTTTGTCTGTTCTCACTCTCCTAACCCTCAATTTCAGTGGATGTCCCCTAGTTGTGGTATTTTGTGAGAGGGAGAAGAGCTTCCCTCTATCCACTTTACTCATGCCCTGCATTATTTTGTATGTCTCAATCCTATCCCCCCTCAGGTGCCTTTTTTCCAGACTAAAAAGCCCCAAATGATGTAGCCTTTCCTCATAAGGAAGGTCCCCCAGCCCAGTAATCATTTAATCGCTCTCTTCTGCACCTTTTCCAGTTCCACTGTCTTTTTGGAGATGCGGTGACCAGAATTGTACACAATACGCCAGGTGTGGCCTTACTATTATTTTGTACAATGGCATAATAATGTTGGCTGCTGTGTAGACACCTTAATTGAGCTGTCCACCAGCACACCAAGATCTCTTTCCTGAGCCGTCACAAATAGCTCAGAGCCCATGAGTTGATAGATACAGTTTTGGGTTTTTTTTTGCCCCAATATGCATTACTTTACATTTTGCTACATTGAAACGCATTTGCCATTTCATAGTCCATTCCCCCAGTTTGGAGAGATCCTTCTGGAGCTCTTCACCTTCACAATCTTCTCTGGTTTTTACCACACGGGAAAGTTTCATGTCATCCGCAAACTTGGCCACCTCACTGCTTATCCCTGTATCCAGGTCATTTATGAATAAATTGAAAAGCACCAGTCCCAGGACAGATCCCTGGGGCAGACCGCTTTTCACCTCTCTCCATTGTGAAAATTGCCCATTGACACCTACTCTTTGTTTCCTGGATCTCAACCAGTTCTCAATCCATAAGAGGACCTGCCCTCTTATCCCCTGCCTGTGCAATTTTCTCAGCGGCCTTTGGTGAGGGACTGTGTCAAAAGCCTTCTGAAAATCAAGATAGACAATATCCATTGGTTCATCCAAATCCACATGCCTGTTGACCTTTTCAAAGAATTCTAAATAGTTTGTCAGGCAAAACTTACCTTTACAGAAGCCATGCCGATTTTCCCTCAGCAAGGCTTGTTCTTCTATATTTTAAGATTTTCTCTTGTATGAGGCTTTCCACCATCTTCCCTGGGACAGACGTAAGGCTAGCCGGCCTGTAGTTTCCTGAATCCCCCCTCCTTTTTAAAAAATTGGTGTAACATCCGCTATCCTCCAGCACTGTGGCCGTTTTAAGAGACAAGTTGCATGTTAACGTTAAGAGATATCCACAATTTCATTTCTCAGTTCCTTAATAACCCTTGGGTGGATGCCATCTGGCCCCGGTGACTTGTTAATCTTCAATTTATCAATTAAACCTAAAACATCCTCTCTTTTAGCCTGTATTTGATTTAATTCTTTAGTCAAGAGGGGCCATTCGGCTGTGTCAGGGCAGCCCCCACAGTAGAGGCCATAGGAGGTGGCGGGAACCCTTCTTATCCAGCCATCCTCCAGAGATGAACCCTCCCCCCCAATTCCTAGTCTATCTGGCCTTTCCTGCAGGTGCAGGATGCAGAAAGCACAGCCAGATAGACTAGTGGGGGCAGGATAACTCCCCCCCACAGTTCTCTGGAAGGGGAATGGCCAAGGCTGGGCTGCTTGGGGGGCTCTTTGTGGGAAGGTCCTATGGGGCACCTGCCTGCCCACCCGCCTGAGGCTCAGCCCCCTCCCCTACCCTCCAGCCAGCTCTGGGAATGCCTCTCCTCCAAATGGTACAGAGGGGAGGTGGAGCTGCCACCAAAGCTGCCCCATATAAAAGCCAGGCAGCTGTCACCCGGCTGGCCACTGTCAGCACCACCCAGCTACAGCCACTGACCCCCCCAAGCCTTCCCCACACCAAGGCGCAAGTGAGTGAGTAGCGGGGGGGGCACGGGAGCCTGAGGAGGGGCCACTCCTGGGGGGGTTGTCAACCAGGTGTGGCGGGGGTGAGGTGGGCAGTAGCCCAGGCGTGGGAGGTTGGGTGCATTTCCTTAGTACACCCCAGACTTGAAATACTCCTAAAGCCCCAGACACGGAAAACGGGGAGGGAGAGGCTTCTGGGTGCTCCCTCCCAGCCCCCCCATCTCAAATTAGACCTCTGTTTGTGCTGAGCAAGTTTGGGGCAGTCTCCCTGCTTTATTTCATCTTTCAAGCTCATCTTCCCCACAACCAAAATCTCCCTAGGACTGGCAGCTCCCCCCCCCCCCCGGTTATTTCAGCTGCTCTCTGGAGCCTTAGCTTGCAACCAAAAATCTGTTTGTACATGTGTAGGATGGAATCTGTCTTGCAAGAGTTCAGAAAAGGGAGGAGGGCATATTTATTTATTTATTTATTTTCAGATTTATATACCGCACCTATTTCCCGAGCGAGAACTCAGGGCGGTTTACACAAAAATGTTAAAAGGTTAAAACTGTCACAATAACAATGGCATCCGAGCAGGCAAACAGACATGGCAGGGGCAAGAGAGAGAGAGAGAGAGAGAGAGAAAGAAAGAAGCCCGCATCCCTAGTCATTGCCGAAGGCATCCCTAAAAAGCAAGGTCTTTAGGGCTTTCTTGAACGACGCCAATGACGGAGCCTGCCGTAGCTCGCTTGGCAAAGAATTCCAGATGGTAGGACCAGCCACGGAGAAGGCCCGTTTGCGAGTACTCGCTTTACGGGCCTCCTTCGGAGTAACGGTCCGAAGCGAGAGGGCCAGAGAGGATTGGGTGGGTCAGGCCAGATCTAATTGTCGGGAAATACGCATAGAGGGGTCTTGGCATGCAAGGTGTGTGTGTGGGGGGGTGCCAGCAAGAGCCCCTCCAGGCCCCATCCCTGGATGCAGCAGCAGGGGTAGCATCCTGGGTGCCTTGCATTAGAGGGTGACCTTTTGCTGCCTGGATTGGGACAGAGAGAGAGAAGGAGAGGCTATTTATAGGCCTGGCAGCTGCCCCTCTCCTCTCTTCCCCTCCCCTCCCCCCCCAGCTTGCAGGACAAAGGCCCTAGCCAGCAAGCAAAGAGGGTCCGGGGAGGGGGAGGCAGGCCATGCCCCCACCCCCCGAGAGGGACCCCAGGAGGTTGGTTTGGGGGATCCGGAACGTGGCACCTGGGAGCCTTGCATCCCACCGGCTCAGCCTGCTTCCTCTCCACACACACCCACACGTGCCCACCCTCCTTCCCCACAGCCATGTCTATCCAGAAGATCCACGCCCGTGAGATCCTCGACTCTCGAGGAAACCCAACGGTGGAGGTCGATCTGCACACGGCCAAGGGTGAGTGGCACCAGGGCCCCAGCTGGCTGCTAGTCCGGGCGGAGGTTGGGGGGCTGCCCGCCTTCCTGCATGGGTGTGTGTGTGTGTGTGTGTGTGGGGAGACAGGCAGGCAAGGGTCTGACCACCTTCTCTCCCCGACAGGCCGATTTCGGGCAGCTGTTCCCAGCGGTGCCTCCACCGGCATCTATGAGGCCCTGGAGCTGCGGGATGGAGACAAGGGCAGGTACCTGGGCAAAGGTAAGCAGGGAGGCGGGCGCCAGCCGGGGTCTCAGGGAAGGTTGGTGTCCCTCCCCAGCAGAAAGGGTTCTGCAGCTGCTTGGCAGAGGCCCACAGGCAGGGGCTTTGTGGAAAGTTTGTCCCGCCGAAAGGAAGGGCTTCCCCACTCAACCTGGCGGCCTCCTCCTCCTCCACCTCCTTCTCCTGAGAGGCTTTCCAAAGGGGTTCCTGGAAGTTCTCTGGGTGGGTCCTGGGTTCTGCCCTCGGGCCACGTCTCCCTTGCTAGGGCCGGCTCTGCCTGGCCAGCTTGGGTGGCTCAAACAGTTGCCCCAACTGGGAGGCAACCAGCCACTTCCCAGTCGAGGGGGCCGGGGGCTGCTCTGCTCCAAACCTGCACAGCATGCCTTGAGCGGATGGGGGGGACGGGGGGGGGGAAACGCTGATGGTCCTTTAACTCCTCCTCCTCCTCCTCAAGACACCCGCCTGCTCCACAGCCTGGTGAGGAGGAGGAGGGTGGGTCAGCCCAGCCCCAGAGGCAGGGTGCATCCCCACAGCCCCCCTCCTGCAAGTCTCCTCTGCTGGAGGGCCTCCCCTCCTCCTGCGTCCCCCACCCTGAGTGTCTGCCTCTCTCCTGTAGGGGTGTTGAAAGCCGTGGAGCATATCAACAAGACCATTGCCCCCGCCCTGATTGAGAAGGTGAGCAGGAGTTGCACACACACACATGGATGCCTGGACCCCCCTCCCCCTCCAGCCCCCAGAATTAGGAGGGAACCCCCCCACACACACACACACCACCGCTCAGCCATGGAGCCCATCCTGCTGTCCTCACCCAGTCGGTACTTACTTCCTCACCATGGCTGCCCAAGGTGGCCGGGAAGGTGAGGGGCAACACCCCACAAGCACCTCTGCTGGACACAGTTGGGGTCTTTCCTGTTGATCATCCAAGCACTGGGCAAATGTGAAAAGCCCTGAGCCACGCAAGGCCAGCTGTGGGGAGTGGAGTGGGGTGGGGGGAAGGGAGAGGACGGGTGGGTTAAGGAGAGCAAGGAATGTTCCCAAAGCCTCCAGCCGCCTTGTGACCGACCGGTGGCCAGCACCCTCTTTTCACCAGCACCTCCTAAGGGTGCTTCCCCCCCCCCCCCGCTGAATTCTCAAGGGCCCTGTTTCCAGCTCAGCCTGCCTGCCCCTTTGATGCCAGAGGGAGCCCTCGGGTGGAGAGGCTATCTGCTGCAGGGCCAGGACCTGTGCAGGGGGAAAAGCCCACTCAGACCCCCACCCTCTTCCCTCTCCCCTAGAAAATGAGTGTGGTTGAACAAGAGAAGATCGACAAGATGATGATTGACATGGATGGCACCGAGAACAAATGTAGGTGCCCCACGGAATGAACGACACACGGGGGGTGGGGGTGGGGTGTCTCTGTGCCCCCGCCTGCGCCTGGGCAACACAGTGGGGTGCAGCCAGGCCCCTCCTCCCACCCACTTCTTTCCCTCCTTCCCTGCAGCCAAGTTTGGGGCCAACGCCATCCTGGGGGTCTCCCTTGCCGTCTGCAAGGCGGGTGCCGCGGAGAAGGGGGTCCCCCTCTATCGCCACATTGCGGACCTGGCTGGGAACAAGGAACTCATCATGCCCGTGCCCGTGAGTGGCCCGAGGGTTTGGGATGGGGGCAGAACCACCACCGGGGGGGGGATGGGGACACCCAAGACCCTCGAGCTGGGTGAGCTCTGGCGCCCGGCAGGAGGTTCTTTCAGGCCGAGGAAGGGGTGGCCGTAAGCCTCTTTGGGCCCTGGGGGGCCTGAGATGAAGAGCCCCATGGCCAGAGGAGGAGGAGGCTGTCGCTTTGAGGCCCCGAGGGGCTACCCCCCACCACCCCGAGGGAACCTTCCCCTGCCCTACACGTGCCAGGTGGGGAGGCATTTCCTGGGGAGGAACCAAACCAGAGGAGAGCAGGTGGGTGGGGTGGGGTCACAGATCTGAATCCTTTCCCTGCACCACCACCCTACTCCTCCTCCCCCCCCCCCCCCCGCAACCTCCCAGGCTTTCAATGTGATTAACGGGGGCTCGCATGCGGGCAACAAGCTGGCCATGCAAGAGTTCATGATCCTGCCGGTGGGGGCCAGCAACTTCAAGGAGGCCATGCGGATCGGGGCCGAGGTCTACCACAACCTGAAAGCCGTCATCAAGAACAAGTACGGGAAGGATGCCACCAACGTGGGAGACGAAGGCGGCTTTGCCCCCAACATCCTGGAGAACAACGAAGGTAAGCAGAGCAGAGGGGGAAGGGGGGGGGTCCCAGTTCTGCAAGGAGTCAGATGGAGGCCAGCCTCCAGAGGCCCCTTTGAGCCATGGGGCAGGAGGGTGGGCGGGAGGTGTGGGCGTTGTGTTTCACGGGCCTCCCCCCCCCCCCCCCCCGCCGCCTGGCTCACCTCGCCCTTTAAATGTTGGGGCCAGAATTAGCTCAGAGGCTGTAACTGGAGCCCCCCCCCCACGAAAGGCCAAGGGCAAGACAGGCCAGGCGGGACTGAGAGAGGCCGCCTGGCCTCCCTGGCTTGCAAGGAAACCCCAAGGGCAGCCACCCTGCGAACAGGAGGGCCCGGGAAGGAAGGGCGGCGGGTGGCAGCCAAGGAGGGGTGCGAAAGAGTCCCTTTCGTAGTGCCAGATCCCGGGGGCTGCTGGGAGCCCAGAGGAAACGGGGCAGGCCGTTGCTGGGACCCCATCCACCTTTTTTAAGAACAGCGGGTGTCCTAAAGCCACAGAGGCCACGGCCTCCACAGAACAGGGGCTGGGGGTTCCCTTGCTGGGAGGAACCTGGGTATCAGCTGCCGCTCTCCCCACCCCCACCCCACCCCGCCCCACCCCCGCCCGGGGAGCTCACTTCCAGGCACACAAAAGGAGACCCAGGCCCTCTCTGGGCCCAATGCAGCTTCTTGGATAAGGGGGTTCACATGCCCCGTCCCCTCATTTCCCCCCCCTTCCCCTTCCCCTTCCCCCTTCCCGCCAGCCTTGGAGCTGCTGAAGAGCGCCATCGAGAAGGCCGGCTACCCAGACAAGGTGGTCATTGGCATGGACGTGGCCGCCTCCGAGTTCTTCCGGAAAGGCAAATACGACTTGGACTTCAAGTCCCCCGATGACCCAAAGCGCTACATCACCGGAGAGAAGCTAGGCGAGCTCTACCAGAGCTTCATCAAGAACTACCCAGGTGAGGAAAGAGGCGGGGAGGCGGCCCTCGGACGCTTCCCTGCGCAACGTGGTGGAGGAGAGGCTTCCCCCTTGGAGACAGAGAGAGAGGCACCATATTTATTTATTTATTTATTTGATTTATATACCGCAACCATCTAGCAAAAAAGCTACTCTGGGCAGTTTACAAACATATACAAAATACAAAAACAGATTAAACAACTTAAAATAGTAAATAAAAACTAATCAGTCAGACCAAATAATCAAATCAGAATAATAAAAAGAACAAATAAGCAAATAAGCACAAATAGAATAAATCAAAACAATTTAACAATTCAAAATAAGAAGAGATGGAAAAAAATAAAGAACTAATAGAATAGAATATTATCACCAGGCCTTGGCTGGTCCTGGCAGCCTCAGCCTCAGGCTCCTGTGGCTCTGTGCTGCCGCATCTCAAGAAAGACATAGTGGAACTGGAAAAGGTGCAGAAGAGAGCGACTAAAATGATTACTGGGCTGGGGCACCTCCCTTATGAAGAAAGGCTAAAACAATTGGGCCTCTTTAGTCTGGAAAAAAGGCGCTTGAGGGGGGATATGATTGAGACATACAAAATAATGCAGGGTATGAGTAAAGTGGATAGAGGGAAGCTCTTCTCCCTCTCTCAAAATACCAGAACTAGGGGACATACACTCAAATTGAGGGCTGGGAGAGTAAGAACTGACAAAAGAAAATATTTTTTCACCCAGCGCGTTGTACGTCTATGGAACTCCCTGCCACACAATGTGGTGATGGCATCTGACCTGGATGCCTTCAAAAGGGGATTGGACAGATTCCTGGAGGAAAAGTCCATCACAGGTTACAAACCATGATGGAAATATGTCATCTCCAGGCTTATAACCGGGGTACTTCAAGGGCCAGATGCAGGGGAGTGGGATCAGGAGACAGATATCTAGTCTCATGCGCTCCCGAACGCATCTGGTGGGGCCGCTGTGAGATACAGGAAGCTGGACTAGATGGGCCTTTGGCCTGATCCAGCAGGGCTCTTCTTATGTTCTTATGTTCACCTGTCAGCCAGGAGGGCAGTGAGGGCCCTCTGTACATGCTCAGGGAAGCCCTCGCCATTCCCTGCCTTCCGGGAGTTTGGCCCCCCTGCTGGGTCAGCTGGAGGGACGCCCTCCCAGGAGGCAGCCCTGCCTAGTCTTGTGACTCTTGTTGTGTGGCCTGATCCCCCCCCTCCTCCCCTCCTCCAGTTGTTTCCATTGAGGACCCCTTTGACCAGGATGACTGGGAGACCTGGAAGACCTTCCTGACTAAAGTTCAGATCCAGATTGTGGGGGACGACCTGACCGTCACCAACCCCAAGCGCATCCAGAAGGCCGTGGAGCAGAAGGCCTGCAACTGCCTTCTGCTGAAGGTCAACCAGATCGGCTCAGTCACCGAGTCCATCCAGGCGTGAGTGTTGCAGAGGCACGGGGGGGGGGGGCATGCAGTGGCGGGCCGGGTGGACCTTTCAAAGCACAGGGCAGGCAGAAACCTGTGGGGAGGCCGAAGCCCCCCGCCACCGTTCCAGGCCTCTTTGGGTGGGCAGACGAGACAAGCTCGCCCCCCAGAGCCAAAGAATCCCCCTCCCCATGCCCCTTTTCTCCTTCTCCTCTCCAGCTGCAAACTCGCCCAGAGCAACGGCTGGGGTGTGATGGTGAGCCACCGGTCCGGGGAAACCGAGGACGCCTTCATCGCTGACTTGGTGGTGGGGCTGTGCACAGGGCAGGTGAGAGATGCACATCCCCCACCTGGAGCCCAAGACCCCCCTCCCCTCCCCCTCCTTTGGCGTGCCATTAATGTTTGGGGCCCTTTTGCAGATCAAGACGGGCGCTCCCTGCCGATCAGAGCGTCTGGCCAAGTACAACCAGCTGATGAGGTGAGCAGACCAAACAGGCCCCCAACGAAAACCTTGCCCACGGCTTAGCAGGGGCAGTGGTGAGTTTCCAAATCTGCCCTTCGTCTACAAATGAGACCCCCGTCTTCCCTTCTGCAGGATCGAGGAAGAGCTTGGGGATAAGGCCCAATTCGCTGGACGCAAATTCCGGCACCCCTTGGCGAAGTAAGCAAAGGCTCTGATCCACCGCGGCCACCCCCCACCCCCAGGAGAGCCCACGCCAACCCCATTCCTTCCTGGGACGATGCCCTCGGTCCCTCACCCAGAACCGAGCCACACACGGACCTTCCTCGGAGCGGCCCAGATCCCATCGTGGTTTCTGCATTCAGGCTCTTTTGCATGAACGTGGGCACAACACACACACACACACACACACAGAGCCTGTCCCTCAAACCATCTGAGGGCACTGAATAAAAAAGGGCAGCTGTGCCAGACCCTGTCTCGTGTTTCATTGCCTTGGCATGAGGAGGAGGGGGCGGCGGCATCCCTTTCCAAACATTTTGCTGCCTTCTCAGCCCGCCAGAGCCGGGGCATGGCTACACAGGGTGGGTGATGCTGGGAAGGCTTTGCTTGAGGATGATGAGAACCCCGGGGGCTCCCTGACGATCGATCCCTGCAGCTCTTTTGCAGCCAGAGGCAGAGGCCCAAGGAGGCTCCCCCCCCCCCCGGAAAGCCAGGAGACTGGCCTGCCTCTCCTTTCTCACAGTGGCCCACCAGAAGGCTACCAGCGGGCCACGAAGGCAACACTCTTTTCAGCCCACGGCTGAACGTGGCCCTCCACCACAAGCCTGCCCATCTGCCTGGAAGGCCATGGATCCTCAGGACAGCCTCCCATCTTAAGCCCTTGTCCTGGGATCGTCTTTCTAAATCCCTTGACTGAAGAGAAGGAGGAAAGTGGCCGTTGCTCTTTGTGCCAAATGATCGGGACCCCGGCAAGGCAGCCTTCTGGTCCCATGTTGAATGGGGCACACAACGACATTCCCCTCCCACCAGCTCTGGCGTTTACACGCAAGACTCGTGAAATGCCACCGCAATACAACCACACCATGGTGCAGCTGGCAGTGCCCCACAACCCACCAATTCTGCTCACACACTTCCCAGAAACAGGCGAGCAGTGCCTGGGGAGGGTGCAGGAAGAGTGGCCGTGCTCCCTCCCCCTCCCCCCTTCTCCCCAAAGCGGGTCCCTCTGGCAAATAACAAACAGCTCCTGCCTGCAGAGGACACCCAGCCCCCCCCCCCCCCCCCCCCCCCCCCGGACTGCCTGCTTCCCCTCCACCATGGCACCATCTCAGCAGAGGGAGGGGGGAAGATACCCTTGTCTCTCCACCTTCATTGACCCATGGGGCAGCAGGAAGGAAGGAAGGAAGGAAGGAAGGTGAGGGAATAGGGAGGACGGGGGAAGGAGGGCAGCAACACCTGTGGCAAAAAAATGGGGGGGGGGGGAGACACTGCAGCTCTACTTGCCATTGAGAACCCAAGTATGTGGGGGGAGGGGTTCCCCCTCAGTGGGACAGAGGCACACCAGCCCTACAGGTGGCCCCAAAGAGATTCTCTGGGAAAGGGAAGGGGTTCTGCTGGGAAATACTTCCAGGGAGAAAACCAAGACTTCCTTGACCAATTCTAAGAAGTAACTTCAGGGGAACGATGGGCTTTTAATGAAACATCAGAGAAACCACCAGAGGATCTGCATATATTATTTATTTTCCAACATTTTAGGTTCGTGCGGATGCAGTGGCACGCCTGATCTTGGTTCTTTTTTTGCCAAGACAATAAAACTTTAAAAATAGGACATCTCTTCTTTTCTCTCTCTCTCTCTAATAATAAAATGCACTCCTAGGCTACAAAATTCAGAGCTCTGAAGACTCCAAAAAAAAAGAGAGAGGGGGGGAGGGAACACAGGAGGAGGAGAGGCAGGGTGTTGCCCCCACCCCCAGCTCCCCCAAACAGAACTCCCAAGTTGCAGCAGCAGCAGCCACTGCCCCCCCCCGGAACAACCCCTGAAAGAGTCAAATACACCCAGACAGCACAAGGACACCCCCTCCCCTCCCCCCCCCAGGCACACTCCTAGGAGCTGTTTGATGACGGTGCAGGACCCTCGTCCTCAGTCTGGCGCAGGCGTTTCTTTGCCCGGATTTCGTTCAGGGCCTCCTCGATGGACCGTGTATCCCTCTTGTTAGCCACGGGAACTGGGGGGGGGGGGGTGAAAGGGGAGGGATGAGCAGACGCCCAGCCTGCTCTTCTCAGATGGAGCCTAGAAGCCTTCAGCCCCCCCCCTGCCCTGCCCTGCCCTGCTGACCCCCCTCCCAGAAGACGCAAGGGCAAGGGGCACTCACCACAGCCGTAGGCCTTGTTGGCCTCCATGGTGTGGGCGGCGTCCTTGGCTGCCATCTTGCCGATGAGGTGGCTGTACTTGTCCTTGTAGTCTGTGTTTGGGCTCACCACCATCGGCCCTTTCTGCGCCTCCTCCTCGGCTTGCTTCTGCGCCAGCTCCTGCCAGGCGTGTGTGGAAGGGGTTAGGGGAGCCCACCGGACACTGGGAGCAGCCCCTCGCTTTTGCCCAGTGGCTTGGGAAGCCCCAAAGGCTCCTCGGGAGGGACCTGGGAAAGAACGACCGGTCTCCTCTGGCTGCTAAAAGGCACCCGGAGGCCACCTTCGCCCGAAGGGGAACGTGGAAGGGAAGCAGTGGGCCCTTGGCCATTCCCAGGGGTTTCTTGGTGGCCGTGGCCTCCCAGCCCGTCTCCCTGTTCCAGAGGGACCCTTCTCTCCCCCCCCCTTTGCAATACCCAATGAATATTCATATGTGTATCTAGAGGACATGTAAGTAGAGGAGTCATGTACTTCTGGTGCAATCAAAGGTGACTGAAAATTTGCTTTTGGTTCTTCAATGTCCAGAAGCTGATCTCCTAATTAAGACCCTCAGGACTTAAGATCACACACACACACACACACACACACACACCCGCCCCTGCCGGCAAGGGGGCCAAGAGCTCACCTTCAGCCGCCGTTTCTCCTCCGCCTGCTGGGGGTCCCACTCCTGGCCTTGGCGGTAGGCCTCCAGCTCCTCATCGGAGGGAGCGAATTCCTAAGGCACAAAAGAGGGGCTGCACGTGAGTCCCAGCTGGGGGGAGCCCTGCATCGGGAAAGAGAGGGGCTGCCACTCGCCTTCTTGAACACCATGATGTATCGCGACTCCTCTTCATCCCCAAAGGAGAACGAGGTGAGCCCGGCCACCTCCACCACGTCGTGCCTGGAAGGAGAGAAAGGGAGACCGGCGGGAGGGACCCCCGACCCCCCCCCCGCCGCCCTCCGTGTGAGTCCTCCTCCTCCTCCTCCTCCTGCTGCTGCTGCAGGGAGAGGCCCCTGGATCCCCCCCTCCCTCTGCCGGCGTGGGGGGGTGGGGTGGGTTGGTGTTTGGGAGGTTTGGGGGCCGCCGAGGACGAGGCACTCACAGGATGCTGCGCTCGATCTTGTTCATGGGCCGGAACCGCTTCTTGGTCTGGCCGCTGTCCTGGATGAAGTCCGACACTTCCTTCTCCATCTGGGGGCGGGAGGGGGTGGCAGAGCGAGTCAGACTGGGGTGGGGGGGGGGGTGGGGGTGGGGAGGACGACCCAAAGGGGGACCCCCCCCCCCCGAGGAAGGGGGGTGGCGGCACCTGCTTCCGGAACTCGGCCTTCTGGCGCTTCTCTTGCTCCTGCAGCTTCTTCAGGCGGGCCGTTTGCTCTGCGGGGGGGGGGGGAGGGGGGGAGGAGGAGGCAGCCCTTGGGGGGATCTTTGGGGGGGGGTGGATGAAGGGCAGGGGGCCGGGAGGAGGAGGAGGAGGAGGAGGAGGAGGAAGGGGGGGGCGGGGGATCCTGACCGGGACCTTCCGGAGAGCCCCCTCCCTCCTGCTAAGAGTGGGGGCGGCGGCAGAGGGGGGGTGAGTGGGTGGGGGGTGTCTCTCGAGTCTCTCCCGGGCCAAGGGGGGAAGGGAGGGGCTGAGCCAGAGAGGGAGGGGCGGGGGGGCAGGGAGCGCCCCTTCCTTTTGCGGTGTGTGTGTGTGGGGGGGCGGCGGGAGGGGAGGGGAGGGGATCTCCCTCGCTGCCTCCCTCCCCTTCCCTTCCCTTCCCTTCCCTCCCCTTCCGTCCACCGACCCTTCGCCCGGCGGGACTCGCGGTCGCCCAGCCCCGGCGGGGGCTCCATGGCGCTCAGGATCGAGCCCAGCAGGTCCATCTTGGCGGCCGGCGGAGAGCGGGCCCCGCCCCCTCCGGCGGACGCCCGGCGCCCCGCCCCTTTGCGTCGTGACGTCACTCGCCGCCCTTCAAGGCGAGCCGAGCGGCGGGAGCCCTTTAAGAGCGCGCGAGCGCGCGAGAGCCTGTCGGGGGCGGAGCCTCTCCCGCCCGGTCACGTGGGAGGGCGACTTCCAGGGAGGGCTCCCGCTCGGAAGGGCTCGGCCGTGGCCCGGGTTCGAATCCCCGGCCGCGGGAACCCGCGCGATTCCCCCCCCCCACACACACACACGGCGCCCCCGCCCCCTCCCGTCCCTCTTTCCCGCCTGGGGCCGTCGAAGGGGGGGGTGGAAACCACGGGAACGGCGGGCCGAGGGGGTCCCTGGTCCAAAAGGGGGGCAGGGGAGGAGGGGGGGGAGAGGGCAGCAGGACGACGAGGCCGCCCGTGCGGGGGGTGGGGGTGCTGCTGCTGCTGCTGGGAGGAGGGAGGGGGTCCCGGCAGCGGCCTCGCCCAGTTGGAAGGCGGGGCAGGGCGGGGGGGGTCGCCAGTGGTGCCTGTCCCGATCCCGGGAAGGAGGCGCTGCTCTACGTGTTTGGGGGTGTGGGGGGGGGTGAGCGCCTTTGGAACCTCAGCCCGGAAACCTCAGCGGGCCCAAAACGCCACCCCCGCCTCCCGACTGCTGGTGGGGGGGGGCTGGTCGTGGGGGTGGGTAGGTGGGGAATCTCACGCACACAACCCCCCCCCGTGGCCTTTTGTGCCCGCTTCCACGGCCCTAAGAAACCCTCCGGGGTGGTGGTGTTGGGGAGGGGTCGTCGGTCTGCCAAGCTCCCCCACCCAGCCCACCAGGCTTCGGAGCCTGCCTGGGAACGGCGGCGGGGGGGGGGCTTTCTCTCGGTCCCGCCCCCCCCCCACCGGCGGCACTTGGGGGTGGTGGGGTGAGATAGTGAGGGGAGGTGGGGGGGGGAGAAGAGGATCAGCCTCTGGAACTCCCTCCCACCGGGGACCCCCCCCCCCTCTGCGCCCCCCCCCGTCCTCCTGCCAGCAGGCCCGGACCTCCCTCTTCCGGCAGGCTTTCCCTTCGGGGACTGATCAGGGTCTTAATTATTAAATGGATGTTTGTGCCTTTCTGCTCTGCACCTGGTTTTCGTGTTGCTCTTGTTTGCCGCTTTCTTAGCCTTTAAACACTGTCTACTCGCATCAGCCAGTTGGGTCCATTTTCAAATGAAAGGCTGTCACCCACAAACAGAATTAAAAAAATGTTTTATACAAATCTTTTAGCACTACGGAGAGGGGGCATCGGGGCCAGCCTGGTTTGTCCCCAAAACTCCCTCCCTTGGCTGGCTGGAAAAAAAGGCAGGCAAAGTTGTGTGTGTGTGTGTGTCTCATTGATAGGAGCCGCTCCATCCCCTCCTTAGGAGATGCATGGGATCCGGTCCCCAGGATGGACCCTCCAGAGGGCAGTGGCCCACAAAGGAGCAGAGCCTTGCCAGGTGGTGACTCTCCCGTGGCCTTCTAGTAACCTTTGGGTTTCCAACCAAGGGCCCAGCCCTCCCCCCCCCCTTTTGGGATACAAAGGGTCCCCCCCCCAGGGCCAACTGCAGCCATGGCCAGCCAGAGATCCTCTCGTGAGACTTAAAAGGTGGATCCATGAAAAAAAAAAAGGATCCTTGCAGTTTCATATGATTTTTATGGGGGATGCTTGACAAACCACCATTAAGGCACTGGTCCCAGCAATGCCCACGGATCCCTCAGCACATGGCTTCACATTATGGTGCAAAGGTCAGACCCCTCCCTGGAGGCACCTGCAAGGCTGGCTGGCTTAAAACAAGACCACACACTGGGCTGAGGGGGACTCAGCTTCAGAACGAGACCAGCTGCTCCTCTTGGACCCAGAATGTCCTGCAGCCATCCGTCCAGGTCAACCATGTTCAGTTCAGAAATCTGGGCATCCCTGGATGGCACAGGATGCAGATGCCTCCCCTCCGCCCGGCCAGCCAGCAACGGAGGCCTCCTCTCAGTGAGTGGATCCAGCCCGGTGGGTGCCAGGTTTCCCAGGGGCTTTTCCCACACTCTTGGTGCCTGGCTGGGAGGGCCGCCAAGGGATGGTACCTCCTGCTTCCCCAGCCAGCCAGCTGGCCTCCTTCCCTCCCTCCTCCCACCCTGCTGCTCCAAAGGAAGCAAGGGGCCTGGCTGGAGAGGGGCAGACCGCCTTTACACAGGAGTAGGGCGGTGGCACACAAGTGCGAAGGTGTCCTTCGCCGCGGGGGAGGTTGCTCCTACCCTCTCCCACCTAGACACCCACGGCCCCTGAGCCACAGAGTCTGCCTCCCAAGTGGGGAGCGATGAAGTCCGAAGAGATGCAGGGCTGGGATGGGCAGGGGAACGCTAGGCCGCCCCGTTCTTCCCGACCCCACTGGGGCCCTTGTGGCCGCCTTCCAGGAGTGTCCGGATCGTGGCTGCAACACGGGGCAGGCCCTCCTCTTCCAGAACATGGCAGGGGGAGCAGAGCGACTCCTAGGGAGGGGCAGAGGTTAGTTGGCGCCTGCACGGGTGGGCAGCGGGCACCCTCCTCCCTAGCCTCTCCGCGCCATCTTGGGCCACACCAAAGGTGGCCCCGCTGTAGAGACGGCCTTGGTTTTAACCCCCATGTCCAGGGGGCACACGGGTTCTGCCTGAGGCCCAGAACACTTGCCCCCCCCACTTGGGTGCCGCTCCCAGTCACTTGCAGAGGTTGGCGGCCAGGAGCCCCGGGCTTGCAGAGGCCAAGCAAAAAGCCCACCATTGTGCCCCCTACTCATGCCTGCAGCAGAGGCATATACCGTGGGGGTGGGGGTGGGAGGGCAGGAGAGACCCTTGGCCTCTCTTTCATCTCTGGGGTGGGGACATGAAGGAAAAGCCACAAGCCTCTGCTGAGGCAGGGACAGAACAGGTGGAGAGTTCCTCTCCTGGACGCAGTTACTGCAACAACAGACACAAGGACCCACACTGCAACTGAGCCAAGTTGTTGGTTGTTTTTTTTTAAAAAAAAAAACAGAAGAAGAATCAAGCAAACGGAGCAACACAAACCACAAGGCGCTCCTTGGGAGAAATTCATGTCCTAGCTTTTTACAGGGTACAGAAGCAAAGCAAGGGAAAACAAACATTTTTGTGGCCTCTTGATGAGACACAACAACAGAAGCACACAGCTAAACACAAAAGTCAATTTAAAGAGGGGAGGGCAGGGGCAGAGAGAGAGAGAGAGAGAGAGAGAGAGAGAGAAATCTAGAGCCCTTTAAAAAGAATTCCATCCTAAAAGGAGGAAAAGGATAAATAGAGCACAAAATATTTACAAACTTCTACATGTGTAAAAAGACAAATCTTTACAATATCCTATACTTTTTTCTCAAATATATATACATATATAATATATATAATATATATATAAAATATATATGTATAATTTAATATATTTAAGGCAACAAAGGGAGAGACGAGTGGCTGAGATTTGGAAACAGGGTCCTGAAGGAAGGAAGGCCTGCCTGGTGGCTGTGCCTCCGTTAAGGCGTTTCTGTCCAGCTGCAGCTTCATGGAGCTCGGATACTCTGGGAGGGGCTGGGGGTGAGCTGCAACTCCCAAAGGTCACCTCCTCAGCAGCCACACTTGCCTGGTAGCTCTGGCAGGTTTAGCCCAGGGTGCTGCCTGCCTCCCATGCACTGGAGGAGGAGGAGGAGATGGTTCCCCCCCCCCACCCCCAGCAAGGCAGCAGTCAAGGGTTTTCAAATGTCAGGGGAAGCCCCTCTCTGGCCCAGGAAGGGAGGGGGGCTCTTGCCTGCCCACCTCTCCTTCCATCCTTCCTCTTGGGATCTACTAAAATTGCACATACCAATTCAGGTGGGAGACTCTCCACTGCCGGCCTCCAAGGCAGCCTCCACACCCACCCACCCCGAACACACACACACACACATCCTGGGCAGCACGAGCAGGAAGGGCAGAGAATGATGCCCAGGAGAGCTCCCAGGCTGAGGGAAGCTCCTGTCTGCAGGAGCACAGCTGAGACCCAGAAGTAGCCGCTGGCCATGCCAGCCAAGGGGGCTTGGGGCACCTGGGCTGGAGCGGCCCAAAGCCCAGGTGGGGGAGTAACTGGGGGGGTCAGGGGGGACAGACAAGGAATGCCTCACGCCCATCATGGGAGAGGTGGGGTACAAATCAGGAGACTGCAAGCCCTTAAAGGCCTGGGGTGCCTCCAGGGAGTGGGCGTGCCATTTGGTAAAAACACACGGCCTGTTTTTGGTCAATGTGAAGGCGGGAGGAGTGGCTGAAGGAGCCGCCAAAGATGGGCTCCAGGGAGGAGCCTTCCTGCTCCCGGGCAGAAGGAGGGACTGAGGGTGGCAAATGAGAGAGCAGGTCACTGGCCATCCTTGCACGCGCACACGCACGCGCACACCCCAGCCCGAGAGACCAGCTTTGCAGTGACCGCACAGGGGCTCCCACCCCCACTGCAACGTGGTGTAAGTGCACAGAAGGGAGCCTTGTTGGCCCCGTCCTCCTGGCCGAGAGCTCTCCGGTGGCTCGGCTCCTTCGCGGTGGGACAAGGCACAGGGGCCGGAGAGCAGCCCTTTCCCCCTGAACCCCAGCCCAGCCCCTGCCCACGACAAGGGGCTGGGAGGGGGCTGGTGGGGCTGCTCCAGCACAAGCACGGGGGTGGTCCTGAGTTTGCTTGGAAGGGGAGGGGCCCCTTTGGGTGGCCAGGGGTGCAAAGAAGTTGGGTTGCTTTTTTTGAAAAAAAATAGGACCTTTCTGAGGAGGGTTTGGCCCCTCACAGGCACCCCCTTCCTCCTCAACGGCTCTGGCAAGGACGCCCTGCTCTCTCCCAAGCCTGAGTCTTCTCAGGAGGGGCAGGCCAAGCAAGGGGACAGCCGAGGGCCCTGGAGCTCTGCCCACCTGGGGGCCTGCCCCCACCCATCTGCCTGCCGCCTCCTGGGCCCGATCCCCCTTCCCGCCTCAGCAGCCCAAGAGTTTGCAGTAGGCCAAGTAGAGCAGCAGCATGGCACAGACATAGAAGAGGCCAAAGCCCGCGAGGTGCTCGGACAGGGCGGGCGGAGCGCTCGGTGGCCTGCCTGCCGTCGCCGTCGGGAGGGGCGGGAGCAGCAGCAGCAACAGGGCCTCAAGGAGGGGAAGCAAGCCACGGCAGTTGCCCTGGAGGAGAAGGAGGGCAACGTCGGAGGCAGAGCAGAGCGAGACCTGCAGAAGGTGGGAGAGAAGACATGAAGGCCGCGAGATACACACACACACACACACAGAGAGAGGGGCCACAGGCCACTAAGGGAGGGGAACCTGCAGGGTGTAGGGGACAAGGAGCAACCTAAGGAAGGGCAGCCCGTGGGGTGGGGTGGGGGAGGCGGGCCAAGGACTGCTTCCAAAGGGGGGGCTCCTTTAGCATGGGCACCCCTGCACCACCACCACCACCACCCCAGCCTCCCCACCCCCACCCCCTGCCTCACCTCTGGAATCCCCATCTGGCGACAAGCAGCCAAGAAGCTCTCCACGTTCTTCCGGCTTTTGATGGCGCTCAGCTTGGGCTGTGGGGGAGGGTCAGCCAAGGGAGGGGAGGGGGGGAGAGTGGGTCAGTCCCGCTGGCAAAGGGCCCACCTGGACCACCACGCTGCCTCTGGGGCCCAGGAGTTGGCCTGCTGTGGAGGACCACCAGGCAAGCAGACCAGGTTGGTTCAGAGCTGGCACAGCCGTCTCTCAGCCCCCGAAAAGAAGGAAGGGTCCACTTACCACAGCGGGCGAGGGCACGTAGATGAAGGGCACAGCCCGTGGGTGCAAGTGGTTCACCAGCTGGCAGAGCACAACCCCGTTGGCCAAGGCCTCCCCCAGGTCCTCTGCCAGCCGGATGTTCAGCTGGGATTCAATGGCCTGCAGGAAGGAAGGAAGGAAGGAAGGAAGGAATAGAGAGAGAGAGAAGGGGGGGCTTTGGGCCTGGTTCTCCTCCCGCCCTCTCCTCTCACACCTTCCTCTCCACCCCACCTGGTCTTGCTCCAAACCCCTAGCCAGGTCAACAGGTCCAAGGGGCTGCCCACTACCCCCCCCCCGGGAAGCCCCTGAGCAAATGCACTTCTGCTCCGGGCAACAGATTCCCCAAGGCTTTGTATGGCCCTGCTGACCGCCTGACCCCAAGCCAACTCACCCCTCCCCCCCTCCGTGCCAGGCCCACTTCCCCACCTTCTCCTGCAGGCGGGCGGTGGTGTGCGGGAAAGGCCGGCGGGGGCCACCTACCTTTCTCAGCAGGAGGGTGACTTCCCGCTCGCCCAGCGCCTGCGACCCAGCGTGCGGCCTCAAGGGACTGTAGGCCTCAGAGGAGGAGGGCTCCGGGGAGAGGCGGCCTGGGGAGGCAAAAAAAGCTCACACTCCGGCGGCTGCTCTCCGATCAGGGAAGGAAGGGCTGCCGCCCCAGGGGCCTCAGGGCATCCCACCCCTCAGGTGCCTGCCTCTCCCATGGGTGAGCCAGGAGTCCCGTCGGCCGGGCTCTGGGGTCAGCAAGGAAGAGCGCCTGAGAGAGCAGTCATTACGGCCAGCGGGGCCTCCCCGAGCTGGGATTGCCTCCAAAGGTGGAAAAGGGCCCTCCTGCCTCCCACCCCCACCCCTCCGCCCTTCCCCCTATCATGCTGGCCAAAAGGCACCGCCTGCCTGGGAAGGTGGACCGGCCCTCCTTCAGCTGGGGGGCCTTCCTCTTCCTCCCCCCCTCCTGAGGCTCCGTCTACAATCCTCCTCCTCTGCAGAGACTGGGCAAGAGGAGGTTTGTTGGGGGGGGGGGGAGGCCTCCTGAGTCGATGGAGTGAGGCCTCTCAGTTCCTCTGCTAGCCAAAGGTGCCTGCTTCCCGGCTCCAAAGCCAACAGCCCCCCCTCCCTCCCCAGGCCAGTCCTCTGAGCCGCCAAGGGCAGGAACAGCCGGCAGGGTGGTACTCTACCAAGCAACCAGCTCTCGTGACTTGTTGCAGCCTTTGGGCGCCTCTCTCATTACCACTCCTCACTGCAATCGGGGCCTTCCTCTGTTGTGACTCAGAAGCAATGGGGGGGGGGTGGGGTGGGGGGCACTGGGATTAGGATCGATGGGAAGGACATAACCTCCCTCCCCCCAGAACAAGAGGTGTCAAAAAGGCCTCGAAAGCAGCCCGAAGCCACTGCAGGACATGACAGCAGGGAACCACAAGGGCCGCCAGGATCCCTCAGAAGAGAGAAAGAAAGTCTGATCAGGGCCTCCGGCCACGACACAAACGTAAGGCAGGCCACGTATCTTGACCACTGTTTAGTTATTGAGGTGCATAAGGTTTTAACTTTGTTTAGTGTTACTATCACCTGTCCTGTCTGTGCACCATTGTAATTTGTGTTGCTATCGCAGCTTTGTAAGCCACTTAGGGTACACACTGTAGATAAGCGGGGTACAAATGCAATAAATAAATAAATAAATAAATAAATAATAAATACTGGTGGGCGGCCCCTCCTTGGATACCTACCGGAGCCCCGCTGGATGCTGTGCCGTGAGGAGGAGCGGAAAAGGAAGCTGGAGGGTTTGTGAAGGGAGCCGGGCTCCCAAGGGGAGGCCGCCGTGGCGCAGGAGCTCTGGAGGTGAGCGGCATCTGCAGAGGCAGTTATTTGGGACCGGGGGGGGGGGAGTAGGAGTAGGAATGAGGGGCGGCAGTGGGCCAGCTGTCCCAGACACCCTCTCTTGCCCCTGGTTGCTCCCAGAGGCAGCCAGTGCCCATGCTGCTCAACCTTCCAGGGATCCAGTAGCAGCTTCTCCTTCCCCAACTCTGCAGAGCAGCAGGAGGAGGAGGAGGAGGAGGCTGGTGGGGGTGGTGGACACAGGGCTCCCTCACCCCCACCAGGAAGGCTCCACGCCCCCACCCATTCTGTCCTCGACAGAGACCGTGTCGGAAGAGAAGGCAGGCCAGGACGGACCTACCTGCAAAAGGGGCCAGGTTCTGCCTGGGAGGACCGGCTGCCAGCTGTTCGCCCCCCTGCAAAAGACCAGCGGAAAGGAGCCACTCAGGCCTCCCTGCGGGACGACCCGCCAAGGGGACTCACCGAGTGAGGCAGGCGAGCGGCTGGGGGATGCCAGGACAAGGGAGGCCATCCCGAGCGTCCCGCGCAGGGCTCACCCACCCTCCCTCGTCGTCCCTCTCCCTCGCACGGACACCCCAAGAGTTCTTTTGCCACACAAACGACGCCGTACCTGACTGCGGTGCTTCAGCTGGGAGAGGCTGCTGCTGCTGCTGCCGCCGCTGCCCTCAGCCAGGCCGCTGCAGAGGGGAAAGGCAGTTCCTTCAGTAACAGCAGGAGCCCGCTCTGATGGTGGCCCAAGGAGAAGCCCTCTAGCCCACCTGGCACCCCCTTCCCAGCAATCCACGGGTGGCTTTTATTTAAAGGTAGCAAAGCTCCCGGGGAGGAGGGACAGCTTAGGACGGGATCTGGGTTCAGGCCCTGCCTCTGCCAGAGGAGGTGTGGCATTGGAACAGCGGGCGCCTCCCCCCCACACACACACACACTTCCCAAGGGGGAAACGAGCATGCCACCTCACGGGGCTCGTGGGTCGGAGGAAAGCAATGGCGGGGCCTCAGGATTCCCTCAGGGAGAAGCGCTCTGGAATGGGGGAACAGGGGGTGTCGGGGGAAGGATGACAGCCAGCCACCCTTTGGAGAAAGGAGGCAGAGAAGTAACGTTCCAGGGGGTTCGTCCGTGTGGAACCCAAAACGCCTGTTTCCAGGGGCAGGACCACTTGGGGGGAGGGGGAGGAAGGGGCCTGTCTTAGTGGGCCAGGCTCAGATCGGTGGCAGCCACGGCCTGCAAGATGGAATGAGCGCAAGAGTGCTGCTGCCGGCAGGACCAGCCCCTCCTGGCAACCTGCAAAGGCGGATTCTGGCTGGCGAAGCGGCAGGGGCCTGCCTGCCCCACGGGAAGAGCCCCACCCACCACCACCTCCTCCTCCTCCTCCTCTTCCGGCCCCTGTACCTGTCCCGCCTCTCTATCCCCTGGGTCCACAGGGGCCGATGCTGCTGCTGCTGCTGCTGCCGCTCCCTCTCCTGCCAGAGGTGCAGGAGCTCCGGGCGACGGCGTTCCTCCCCAGAGGGCTCCGGTCTGGCCCCACAGCTGCCCCTGAGTGATGGCCAGAGCGAGGGAGAGGGTCAGCCCAGGGCGCCTCCACTCCGCCCACTGCCCTGCCCAGCCCAGCCCAGAGCTAGTCGGAGGCACACACATCCTCCGGTGAGGGTGAAAGTGCCCAAGAGGCTCCCAGAGGGAAAGAGGTCGCCAGGGGGCGCTACCCACCTGCCCGTCAAGCTGGGCTCTGCTTTCAGGAGGGAGCTCCTGGCAGCCCCCCTCGGGTGCTCCTGCAAGGGAACAAGCACAGCACGGGGCGCTGGAGCCGGATGGGGGGAGGCACAGAAGGGGCCCCAGCAGACCCACGAGCCCCAAAAGGCCACCACCGGGAGACTGCCCAGGGTGCCCCCCCCCAGGCCCTAACACAGGCCACTCAGCCACCCCTGCCAAGAAGCCCCTCATGCCTGCCCTTCCACATCCCCCCCCCCCAAAGAGTGGTGCCTCTACATCTCCCTCCCCCAAAACAAAAAGTGCCAGGAGAGCCGGCCTCCAGGATCCCTCCCCTTCCCCGGAAAAACTCTGCTCCCAGGGAAGGCAAGGAGCCCCTCTCCCCAGCGCCTTCTAGGGCAGCCACCAGCCAGTCCTGGGGCTACCCATGGTTACCTCACAGATGCCCCCAGCGCCCACGGAGTGGCCCGTCACCACCTCCTCCTCTTCCTCCCCGTTGATGCTGCTGTCAATGTAGTCGTCCTCTTCCTCCAGATCGCCTGCGTCTGTGGCGGCTGCGGAAGAAGGTTGCGAAAGACTTCGGCCTCCGCCTTGGCTCCCCTTTCGCCTCCCCCCCCCACACACACACGGCCACCCAACGGCCTCTGCAGCCCCACAGCCAGTCTGCACCCAGGAGCAGCGGCAGCTGGGGCCTTGCCCCACGTTTCCCGACTGGCCACTGACCTGCCCCACTCCGCTTCTCCTTCAGCTGCTTGGGGTCCCGGGCCAGCTCAGCGATGCGGAAAGAGAGGTCGGAAAACTCATCGGTGGACTAAGAGAGGGGACAGAAGGGGTGGGTGGGGAGTTAGAAAAGAAGAGCGGTCACCCCAGGAGGGTGTGGAGGTGCAAAAGACATGAAGGGAGGAGGCGGACTGCAAGCAGGGAGGTGGCCACCCCCCACCCGCCCCAAGTGGGTCTAGAAGGCCGAAGCCGGCCTGCTTTTCCACAATGGGGGGGGGTGCAGATGGAGGGAGTGGGGGGCACAGACGCTACTCCCGCCACTGGAGCCTCTGCCGTGCTGCCTACCTCATTCCCTGACCACCGTTTGCTCCCGCTGTCCACACTGTGGAACCCTGAGTCAAGGCCACCGTACTGCCGGAGGGGATAGAGGTCATCTGGCAGGCTGCGTGGGGGGAGGGGCAAGAGAAAGGGGCTCAGAGTCCCACCCTCCTGCGGACACCCCCTTCTGCTGCCTCCCTCCCCTCCACAAAGGGGGAAGACCTGGCCCCAGTTGCCCCCAACCCTAACCCTAACCCCCACCCCCATCCTCCAGACAGGCTGTGCAGAAGCCCCCCACCCTCCACCCCATCCTTGATCAGAGTCCCTGGTGGGTGGGTGGGCGGCCGCACGGGGTCACCTGCCCTCCCCAGCTGCTCACCATGTCCCAAAGCCGGCAGGGCGGCCCCCTTGGGCAAACTCGGCCAGGTCCATCCGGGCCTTGCTGCAGGCCTCCAGGTGGAGGTATTTGAAGATGTGGACTTTGCCTTTCAAGCAGATCTGTGGGGCAGAGGAGGCTGCTCAGGGGGCGCCTAGGGATGCACACGCATGCGTGCACGCACACGTGGGCCAAGGCTCCCGAGTCACTCACACACACACACCCTTGAACAAGCCCTGGTGCATATCAAGCCCCAGTCTGGGAAGAGGGGGTGGGAAGAGGGAGGAGACAGCCCAGCCCTTCTCTGGATGCCCCATTGAGAGGCCTGGGGCCTCCCCCAGCACCTCCCATACTGTCCTCCCACCTCCCCACAAGAAGAGGAGGGCTTTTTATGTCTGAAGACACCCCCAGTCAGCTCTTGCAGCCACCTGAACAGCTCTGGGGCCTTGCCTGCCGGCCTGACAGAAACCCTCTATTCACGCCCCCCCCCCCGCATCCCAATTCACCTGTGCTGGGGGGCACTGCAAGGGGTTGTTCTCCAGAAGAATGCACTGAAGGTGCCGCAGGTGGCGGAAGCAGACCGGGATGTGTGAGACGCGGTTGCAGGAGAAGTCCAGCCGCACCAGGGGCAGCTCAGCCAGCTCTGCAGAGGGACAGCCGGGTTGGCGAGGGGAATAAGGGTGAGGGGCAGGTGCCGCCTTGGCTCTTGTTTAGGAGCTGGGGGGAGGGGAGGATCTGGTTTCCCCCCCACCAAAGGCCCAGGGGCCACCTTTTTCTTTTTTTGGCAAAAGCAAAACCCACAAGAAAGGGAAGAGGTTTTGCTTCTTCCAGTGAACCTCCAGCTGCATTTAAAGTGATCCCAAGACTTGGTTGGGTTGGGCATGACAGAGGAGAGGCCAAGATGGACGGCTGGTGCCCTGGACACACTCTGCACCTGGGAACCCAGACAGGAGGTGCCCCCTGAGCATGCCGGGGGGGGGAGGGGGCAGGAAGCAGAGCCACGCTTTTGAGCCGGGAGGAGAGGCAGAGGCACTGACCTTCGGGCAGGCTGGTCAGCTGGTTCCTCCGGACGTTGAGGTCCCGAAGAGACTCCAGGCCGCCCACGGTGGCAGGGAGAGACTGCAGCTCATTGCTACTCACGTCCTGCTCAGGAAGGACTCCGAGTTAAGCCAGCATCCCCAGCTCTCTCTCTCTCTCTCTCTCGCTCTCTCCCTCCCTCCCACAAACAACACACCCTGAGGCCAAGAAAGGGGAGACCCTACAGCTGGCTAGGAGAAACGGGAGTGTGCAAGGGAAGGGGAGGCAGCTGCGACCCTCGGGCTGATAGAGGGAGACGCCTGGGATCTCAGGCCACCCCTGAAGGCGGCAGCAGCAGCGGGCAAAAAGGAACCCATCCGGCCAGTCCTGAGGGAAAATGCAGCCACCCAGGGGCGGGACCCGTCCACAGGGACCTTCTCCCACGGGGCCTGAGGCGCCAAGGCTGAGACGAGAGGACAGCCCGTACTGTGGCGCCAACTGCCCTCCTACCCTCCCTCCTCCTGCCAGGCACCAGCAAACACTCGGGCTCAGGAGGCTTGCCTCTCATCCGCTTGGCACATGACAGGAGACCACGCCAGGTTCCCTGCGTGCTTGGCCACGGCTACTGCGCCGCTGGCACCCACGCCCACTCTTGTCCAGAGTCACTGTTGGTACAGCTGCCAGGAGGCACGTTGGGTGCCCAGAGGGAAGAGCAGGAGGGGGCCTTTGGCAAAGAGCCGAGGGGTCCTGAGGGGTCCAAGGGGAGAGCAAGCCTCCCACTCCAGGTCAGGAGAAACTGGCCCAGCCAAAAGAAAAAAGGAAAAGGAAAAAAGGAACAGAGTGCTTTTCTTCTGTTGGGTTGGCACCGGAGAAGGGAGCAACGTTTTTTGTGCCAACGTGGAAGTGTGGGTGTGGGCGTGTGATACCGCTGCCCACCCACCGATCTCCTACTACAGGGTCCCCCTCTGCGCTCTGTGGCGTGTGGACTCACCAGTTGGCGGAGGCTGCTGAGGGAGCCAATGTCCTCGGGGAGGGCAGCCAGCTTGTTGTTGCTGGCAAGGAGGACTTTGAGGGGCAGGCGGCAGAGGCAGGAGGGCAGGGCGGAGAGCTGGTTCCGGCTGTGGAAGAGGCAAGGAAAGGAAGAGGCAGCTGGCAGGGAAGGGAGCCCCCCCCCCGTGCGCCCTCCCTGGTGCATCCACACGCATGGTGCACGTGCCCAACCTGCACGAGAATGAGTCCTCCTGGGGCTGGTGGGGAAAGCCTCCCCCCAACCCCCGGAACCCCGAGGCCCGTTCCAGCCAGGCCGAGGCCCACTCTCCCGCTGCTTACCTGACGTTCAGGTAGGTGAGGGCTTGGAGGTTGGCGATGGCGGCTGGGAGGCTGCGCAGGCAGTTGTGGTAGAGGCTCAGCCCTTCCAAGGACATCAGGTGGCAGGCGTCTTCAGGCACCTCAGCAAAACGGTTCCGGGAGAGGTCTGCCACGGAGGAAAGGAGGGCGGCTGAACTCCCCACACCCAGACCCCCACACAAAGAGCCCTGCGCCTCCCACCCCACCCGGGCTCTCTCTCTCAACGCAGGCCCCTCTGAAGGTCTGCTTGCTGCTCCAGTCCGAGAGGGATCACAGGGCAGGGGGGTCATTCTACTACTGATAAATGTGAGAGAAGAAAGTGTAAAAGCAAGATTACAGTTGATTATTAAAACTTCAAAATTAACGGCTTCAGAAACATTAAACTTTAATGCTGCTGATGAAAAAAGAAATTGGTTCACAGTTGTCTATATGTTGGATCAGTCAATAATCCTAATGGAAACTGCCACCAAGAAGTCAGAAAAGGATCTCAGTCTTGGAAGGTCAGCTGGACCAGATCTGGAAGTGTAGGAACATGCAACAAGGAATTGAGGGGGAAATCATCCATTTTATGCTCTAACCCAGTGGTTCCCAACCTTGAACAGCCACTTCACAGGGATCGCCATGAGCCAGTGAAGAAAAAGGCACAAACGGCTTGGGTCTGGAGGGGGAGCTTGATAGGTTGGAGGGGATGTCAGTCAATGGCACAGGAGGCTGCAACTGGCTGAGGGTGCCTGTAGAGGGAAGTCCTCTATGGTCCCTGTGGCAAAGTGGCCTGCCAAAGGGGGCTTGTGGCCTCTTCCAAGCAGGGCAAGGGGGTCGCCACAACAGGAGGAACTGGATTAAAGAGCCAGAGCATTAGGAAGGTGGAGAACCCACTGCTCTAACCCCTGATGACTCTATAGAGGTGTGAAAGCTGACGGGAGTCAATAACCTCGTTTGAAATGTTGTACTGGAAGAGAGCTTTATGGGTGGGAGGGACTGCCTGAAAGAGAAAGGAATGAATGGGTTCCCCATCAAATCAAGCAGACGTTATTCTTGGAGGTTAAAATGACCAAGCTGTGCCCTGCGAGAAGGGAAGACTCATTGGGAAAGTTCATAATGCCAGGAGAAAGGAGTTTTCCTTTTCCTTCTGGATGGCGAGAGAGGGAGACCGAACATGAGACAGACTTAATCAACCAAGGCCCACAGAGTTCGAGTGGTCAACAGCAGGACAGAGCTGTTAACGGCAAGGCCCTTCGAAGGCCACTGGTCCCTGGGGTCCCTGCGGATAAGCCGGGGCAACGTGGCGCGCGAGGGCACCTGAACCACACACACCGAAGGACAGGACTCCCTCCCTCTCTCCAGGAGACCCACAAGCCCTTTCAGAGGACCCCCTCCCTGCTTCTCCAGCACTCGAATGCAGAGGGGGGGGCACAAGCTTTTCACCTGCTCTCCTCCTCCTCCTCCTCTTCCTCCTCCGGCGTTGTTTGGGAACCAGAAGGAATCCCTGGCCCAGAGGCTCCCCTGCGATTCCCCCTCCTCCCTGCCTTCTGCCCACCCTAATCCACCCTCCTCCTCTCCATCACAAGGAGTGGCACGCTGCCTTTCTGAAGTGGTGGTGGTGGTGGTGGTGGTGGTGGTGGTGTGTGTGTGTGTGTGTGTATGTGTGTGCATGCGTGCTCGCGCGCGCATGTATGGATGGGGCAGCTTCCTGGCAGGCGGTAGAACGGTGCCAGTGCACCCACCACCACCACCCCGTGAACAATAGCGATAGGACAACCAGTCCCCGTGACAGGCCCCGGACACAGATACCCACTGTGAAAACAGAGGGGCTGGGCAACCAGTGGGTCAGCCATACGCCCCAGAGGAGGGGGAAGCGCTCCCCTGCATCCCAGAGGAAAGAGAGAGAGTGTGTGTGTTTGCAGGGGGGGGGGGGAGTGGCAGCCGAGGGAGTCTCAGTCAGTGTGACAGGATGGGGGGGGGGGGTTTGAAATGATTCTGCCATTCACAATCCGACCAAGGGGGTGAATGCCATCCGCTGACTTCTCTTTGAGCAATACTCCTCATCCCCAACTCCCTCCACCCCCCAAGGCAACAGGGTGGCCCCACCACGAGTCCTCGACTCCTGCCCTTCAGGCTAGGCCAGCTAGCCTCTTCTGTCTGGACCTTGGCAAGGTCTCGTGTTCTGCAAAAATATTAATAATAATAAAAGGCACCCTCTGGGCCTTCTTTTCAGACACCCTCTGCTCCTGCCCCCCCACCACCCACCTCCACGGGGCCCTCCCTCGTTGCAGCTGAGACCCCGCCTGCCTTGAAGAGCCAAGGCCCCCTCCCTCCTACGAGGCCAGGCGCTCCGCTGCGATGGAGGAGCAAGGCAGGCAGCAGGCCTTCCAAGGGGGCTCCCCCCCCCCCGGCCCCACACCGCCTGCTGGGGAATCCCAATAAACACTCCCCATCCCAAAAAGCACCCGCAGCCTCTCCTGAGAGATTCGACAGCCAGTCCCAGCAAGAGGCAAACGGCCCCAAAGCAAGGAGCTCCTCCGTGTGTTGGGGGGGGGGGATCCCTCCCCTGGCACCTGTGAGGGCAAAGCTGGTGGTGGTGGGACACATGCCTCCTTCTCCACAGAGGAAGGCACACTAGAGAGGGGGGTAGAGGCACAGTCAGGCCTCCTGCAGATCAAGGGCTGCCCCCCCCCCAAAAATTAGGAATCGTGGGCCACCCTCTCCAGGCTCAGCAGCGGCCAGAGTCTCCTCATGTGGCCTTAAGAGAGGAGAGGCCACGGCACGCCCCCACCCCCCGCTTCTTCCTGCTGAAGTGGCTGCCACAGGCCCTGCTCCAGTCTTGAGGGGGCAGGATGGGACAGAGACCCCAAGGCCCCATGGGACCCACGGAGGTGGGGGCAACGGCAGCAACAGCGGGGGGGGGGGGCTTCTGCATGGAGACCAGCTAGTCCTGGCGTGATGAACAAGCAACGGCCTGAGGTGGCCAACAGCAGCCAGCCAGCCAGCCACGCTGCTGTGGAGGACCGGCCCCCTGAAAAGCCAGTGCACTGGCGGCGGGGGGGGGGGAGGGAAGTGCCCTGCAAGGCGGTGGGGCAACCGGTGGGCTTCTTCTGTTCAGGACAGAGTGGAAAGGTCTGAGGTAGGCGGTGTGTGGGTGGGTGGAGGGGGGGGAGGTCCTTGCACCCCTCTAGTGCAGCAAAGAGAGCTGAGGACCGGGGGGGGGTGGAGGGGGAGGAAAGCAAAGGGAAGCAGCAGCAAAGCAGGTTGGTGCCTGAGGCGGGGAGGTCTCCTCCTGCCACCGCTCGCTGGGCACCTTCCACCCCCCCACCCCCTCAGCCACCCCCCAGGCCTCTCCTCCCGAAGCCCCTTCTTTCCTCTCTTGCCTCAGGAGGCAGCCGCGCTCTCCTCCCTGCGCCTCTGGCCTCTTTGCGGGTCCAGGCGGGCAGGGACGGCCCTGGGGGAGCCAGGGGTGGGGTGGGGTGGGGGAGCAGGTAGGGAAGGAAGGAGGGCAAGGGCAACGGAGGAGCAAGGACTCTCCAGGGCCTGCCTTTCATAGGCGCGCAGCAGAGGCCTTCAAGGGGCCCAAGTCACTGGGCAGGACTTCGGGGCTGCCTTGATGGCTGAGAAATGGCTCCACGAGAGGAAGAATGGCTTCCTCAGGAGGAGGAGAAGCAGCCGCCCTGCTCTCAGGGAGGAGGTTTGAGGTGGGCGGGGGTGTGTGTGTCCTGTGCAGGGGGCTTTAAAAGAGAGAGACAAAACCACAGCCCTTGGCTACCAGGAGCCTTTCCAGCTCTGGCCATCCATTGGAGAGACTGCCCTCTCCACAACAACACCCCCCCCCCAACACACAGAGGGCAGACTTTGCACAGAGAGGAAGGTCAGCTCCTCCTCCTCCTCCTCCTCCTCCTCGGAGGCTGCACTCGGGGCTCAGAAAGAGGCTGCCTGAGAGAGGAAACCCTCCAGACCCAAAGCCGAGTTTGCAGCTGGCTGTTACTGATCGCATTGTGCGGTGGGGGGGGGGGAGCAGCCGTTTGGGGCTCAAGTCCTGCCCCCTGCAGACAGAGCACAGGCAGGAGGAGGGGGAGGGGGATGCGAGGGGCCCCCAAAGCACCAGCAGACTGGGGAAACTCCAGACCCCAGGCTAAAAATATGAATTTTTAAAAACACCAGATGCTTCCTTTCTTGGAGAGGAGAAGAGGGCTTTGAAGGGGAGAAGGTCTGGCGGCAGGCACAGGTGGAAACCTTTGGTGGGAGCCAAAAGTCTGCTCTGCCACCGCGGGCGGGGTGGGGGTGGGGGGGGGGGGAACTGGCCCTGTTGGAGAGGCAGGGCAGTGGAGAAATGGGGAGGGGGGCGGAGAAGGCAGGCCTTGAGCTCTAAAAGGTTTGCCATCGCTGTCCTACTTGTTGCTTTTGAATGATTCTTAATTTAGGTTAGTTTAGGTGTCAGCTGTCCAGAGTTAGTGGTCTGGCCACTACATGGGCTAAGTAAAATTTTAAATGCATAAATAAACCCACTATTCCCCCCACCCTCAACTTTCTGTGGTGGGATCCTCTTTAGCTCATTCAAAAGCCGGTTGTCCCGGCTGACAACTGCGTGTCTGGGGACTCAGCAGAAGATTCCATCAGCAAGCAGCCAAGTGTTTAGGCACGGGGGTCTAGGAGGAGCAGCCTTCCGCCCCTTCTGACAGCCATCCCCCCCCCAAATTCCCTCCCTAAATGAAATAAATGCTCCCCTCAACTGTGCTGACCAAGAAAAGGAATCCTTATTCACAGCTGCACCTCTGAAGCCGCCCTGGGCGTGAAATTCCTCCCCCCTGGGGACTGTCCGGCCATTCATTCAACAAGAGGCATGCATGTGAGCCCCCCCCCCCCAGATACTGAAGCAGCTTTTGTGGGGCGAGGCTCAGCTGACAGCCACAGCGCCCCCCCCCCCAAAGTCCCAGGAGGGACATGGCATGCTTCTGAAGACAGGCTCCCTTTGGGAGGATCCCAGAGGTCCTGCACCCCTAGAGGACGGGAGGGGCCTGAGGCTGGTGCCCCCAAGGGAGCCACGGACCCGGTAGGGGTGAGCCTGTGGCCACTGGAGGGATGAGCACTGAGCTGGACGGGGCAACATCCCTTCACTCCCACATTCACACACACACACACACACACACACACACACACACACACACACACACACACACACACACACACACACATATATACATCCTGGCCCTTCCCTTTTCACAGAAAGAGGAGGAAATAGCCTTGGGGCCAGGCCAGCACCAGGCTGAATCTTAAGGGGACCCCATCCCACCCCGGGATGTCCCAGGGGGTAATCCTGTTCTCCCAGGGCAGTGGTTTGGATTAAAAACAACAAGGAGCCCCCACAGGGGCCATCTGGGATCCATCAGAAACACACCCACCCAACGCTTCACTCCACTCCTGGCTGGACTTCCTGTCTCACACAGGCGCCTCCCTCCAACACTTGAACATTCCTGCCATCTCAGAGAATCTGTTGGGACCCTGGGTCTAAATCTGTGGGGAACGTCCTCTGTTGGGCCTCTGCCCTGATTCTCAGGGAAAGGGGAGATAAAGAGGCAAACCCCAGGAGGGAGGGGGGGATATCCCAGGCTTCATCATCTCCTCCTCCTCCTCCTCCTCCGGGGTGTGCTGCATGACAGGACGACCGTGCATACCAAGGGCCAGCTGAGCCCACATCTGAAGCCTGAGGGAGACCCCCTCCCACCTCCCAAGGACCAAGGGACAAAAGCAGACCTCCAGTCTTGAGGCCGCCAAGGTAAAGGCAAAGGTTCCCCCCCCTGCCCATGTATGCTAGTCATGTCCAATTCTAGGGGCAGTGCTCATCTCCGTATTCAAGCCAAAGAGCCAGTGTTATGCAAGTCCATGGCCATGCGGCCGGCATGGCTGCAAGGAAACACTGTTTTACCTTCCCGCTTTTTACAGCAGTACCTATTTATCTACTTGCATTTACCTGCTTTCAAACTGCTAGGTTGGCAGGAGCTACAGTTATCAGTGGGAGCTCACTCCGCTGCATGGCATCCACAATTTGAACGGCCGAGCTGCCAAATTCACAGCCAACAGTTTTTTGGAGCCTTAGTCCGCTGAGCCACCACGCTGACACGAGGCAAGGCAAAAGTGGAACGGTTTCAAAGGCCACGATTCTCGAAAGCCCGGCCCTGCCACCGCAGGGAGAGTAAGCCCTGATCTCTGGGCGAAGCACAGGCCAGAAGACAACGCTCTCCAGTCCGAAGGGAAGAACCTCCCTCCCAAACCGGAGGGGCAGTGGCTGGACTTGAATCCCAACGGAAGCTCCTGACACTGAAAAGGACCCAGTCCCAAAGGCAACTGCAGCGACACCGATCTTACAGCTCCTCTTCAGGGAACTGCCGCCCAGGCATCAGGAAACATTGGCCGCTCAACCAGCGCAGGGCTCCTCCTGTTTGGCCCCAATGTGACTGCGCGCCCCTGGCACATAAAGGGCGAGCACTGACGTATGCATACCTTCCTTCCTTTGGGTCTCCCAACCCCACAGCAGGAGCCACAGAGGGAAGCAGGGCTCCACAGGTGGCTGCCACCCATCCTTATGGGATGCTTCCCCTCCTGGTCTCCCCGCAGGCCACAGGCAGCTTCAGAAGGCACCCCTCCCCACCTGCTGCTGTTGCCTGGCGAGGCTGACTGGGGCTGGTGACAGGGGCCACCCTTGGCCACGGCCAGAGCCACCCTCCACTGGTATCTGAGACTCAAAGGACACAGGTGGTTCCCAGGAGCCGCCGTGGGTGACCAGTGGCATACAAGACCAACTCCCAGTGTTCTGTCCTCAGCACCCTTCTTGTTCCATCCTGCTTTGGTTCTCGACCCATCTGAGGAATCAGTGAAAGTGACTGGCTGTAACAAACTTTCCTTTAACACATCCCAAATTGTCGGGAAACCAGACTGCTCATCAGCAAAACCAAGAACGACAAACGGGGCCCCGGCTATGCAAAGTCACTACTTCTCCTGGCAGGTTGTTCAGGCCCCTCCTTCCCCTCCAACAAACAAAACAAGGCAGGCTCCTCCTCCTTGGAATCTAATAATCCTAGAAACACGGGAGTTGGAAGGAGCCTAAAATGTTTTGCCAAGTGGAGGTCTAAATTCCTCTTGGATGCCCCCATTGTTGGCAGGGCTCCCCACCGAGGTCACGGCTCCCACTGTCATACTGCCCTAACCGTTAAGAAGCTTTTACTTGCTATCCAGCCTAAATCCGGCTTCCTCTAGCTTGGAGCGCATTATTATTATTATTATTATGTGCCTTGCACTCTGGGATGATCAAGAACAGTTCCTGCTCCTGCTCTATTTATCTGTTTATTTATTTGTTTTTATTTTGAATATTTTTACCCCACCTTTTTTCCTTGGAAAAGGACCCAAGGTGGCTTACAATAATGAGGGACAATATACAGCCCGGAACATTTAAGACATGTTCTAGTTAAGAACAGGGAATTAAAAAAGGCATCTTAGAACATTAAAAGATAACAGCAGAGGTACAAAGAACACGCAAAAAAAAGAAAAAGAAAAATCCATTATGAGGGGTGGAAAGTAACATGGGAAACACTGGTGTTCTTATGAAATCAGTCATAAGAACAGCCTTGCTGGAACAGGCCGCCACAGCCCATCCAGTCCAGCATTCTGTCTCACACAGTGGCTCACCATTTGCTTCAGGGTGTTCCCATGCAGATGTCTTCATCAATTTATTTATTTATTATTTATTTATTATTTACACTTGTATACCGCCCCATTCCCACGATGGGGACTCTGGGCGGTTCACAGCATCACAATTAAAACAACAACAAAAAAAGAATAACAAAAGGATTCCCTGCAAATGGCATTGAGAGAGATCTCCTGCCTCTCTCTCCAACCCGGAGGTTGTCCTTAGGCATCCATCATGATAGCCATTGATACCCCTGTCCTCCATGGACTTGTCCAATCCTTTCTTAAAGCTGTCAAGGCTGACCGCTGTCACCACGTCTTCTGGCAGGGAGTTCCACAGACCAGTGATCCTCTGGATGAAAAAGTACTTCCTCTTATTTGTTTGAGATCTAGCACCCAAAAGTTTCATGGAGTGCCCCCTAGTTCTAGTGTTGTGCGATAGGGAAAACAGCTTTTCCTTATCTACTTTGTCCACACCATGTATGATTTTATAAACTTCCATCAGGTCACCTCTTAGGCACCGTCATTCAAGAGTGAAGAGACCCAGCCATTGTAGCCTCAGATGGTAAGGAAGGTGTTCCAGTCCCCTAATCATTCTGGTTGTCCTCCTCTGCACTTTTCCCATAATATCCTTCCGGAGGTATGGTGACCACAACTGTACACAATACTTCAGATGGGGCCTCACCATAGATTTATAAAGAGGCAAAATGACACTTGCCTCATGTATAGTAATCCATATGAAGTTACATAGTAGGAAGTCCCTCATTCAGGGAAATCTTTTCCTGGGGCAGTCCTGGCCCCCAGCAGGAGGCAGTTCCAAAGTCTGGGAGTGGCAACAGAGAAGGCCCTTTCGTGTGTTCTTCTGAGACGCACCTGTGAGATTCAATCTTTGAGGTAGCTTGGACCCAGGCCGTTTTGTGCTTTGACTACCTTTCAGGTATCTGAAGAGCACTCTCCTACCCTCCCCCCCCCCGTCTCCTTTTCTTACAGCGAAACAGGACCAGTTATTTCCGTCGTTCCTCCTGGGGCTTGGTTTCCCGCCTCCCTCATCACGCTTGTTACCCTTTTCTGAAGTTGTCCCATTTTGTCGGCATCCTTCTTACAGGACGAGTCCAGAACTGGGCACAGGGGGCTAGTACTTCATGGGAATTGGAGATTAAACTTCTGTTAATGGAGCCTAAAATAATGTTGGCTTTTTTTACTGACTCATATTCCACTTGTGATCTATTGCCATTCAAAGATTCGTCTCACTCACATCACTAGTGGTCCAAGTATCGCCCATCTTGTAGCTGAGTTTGGGTTTTTTACCCCTAGATGTAGAATTTTCCACTCACTCCTGTTCACATTCTCTTGTTTTCAGTGTAGTGTTCAAGCCTATCTAAATCATTTTGAATTTTGTTTCCGTCCCCAAGATATTAGTTATTCCACCCAATTTTGCGAATTTAAGAAGCATTCCCTGCACACCTTCATCCAAGTCATTAATAAAAACGCTAAAGAGTACCAGCCCCAGCACTGTCCCTTGGGGTAGCCTCTCCCCCAATGGCCCAGCCCTTCGGCCATCCTTCGCGATTTCAAAGGAGGAGCCAGCAGTGGTTCTGAGAGTTCTTCCACCAGTTCTTTCAAAGCCCTTGGACGCCATTCATCCAGCCCTGGAAATTTGAACCTATTAGTCATAAGGTATTCCCTGACTGTTTGTTCATCAATCTCAGGCTGCAAACCCCTCCCCTCCCTTTGTACTTCACATTTGGGTCCTTTTCCAAGGAGAAAAGCAGAGGTAAAATACTAAAAATAAATAAATAAAAATAATTTGCCTAGGACTGTCTGTTGGTCAGACTGTCTGTTAGGAAAAGACTGACCCAAAGTCGGTTGCCAGTTGTTCCATCTCCACTGAGCAGTTGAGACACACTTTCTTTTCTCTGTCTTTTGCTACACACATACCTGGAAAGTGCTCCTTTTTGGTGGCGGCAGTGGGGGGGGGGGAGGTTGCCGCTCTTAGTGTCTTTTGCTAACCTCAGCTCCTTCTTCACTGCAATTCCACGTGGCCTGGCGTTCCTCTCACTTCCTCTATGGGTCCCTTTTTATTTTCAGGTCCTCTGTGGGCTGTTTACGAAGCCGCATGGGTCTTTTTTGCTGTCTTCCACTCCTTTCCCCTCCACCGCTACCACCCTTGGTTGGGGCAGCTTGTAACTGAGCGTTGGAAATATCCCTTTTAATAAACCCTCAACCATCTTGGACTCCCCTTCCCTGTTGGGACTTGACTTGCTGCCGTCTTGAGTTTTGACCAATTGGCCTTCCTAAGCGCCAGCATGCATTGGCAGCTCCGTGCTGCTTTTGGTTCCTTTGAAATCAAGCACTCAAGTAGAGCATGGTCACTCTCCCCCAGAAACTCTTACTGAGCCGTAGAGAAACTGAAAGGAAGTTTTTAAAACAAAAGGTGGAAAGGGCCGGCCAGGGATGTTCATTCCAGGGAAGAGAACTTGCGAGAGTTGCACACAAGGAGGGCAAGAAGAGAATGTACACTGATAAGAAGCTTTGAGCTTAAGAAAGGGAATTGGGGGCCACTTCACGAGGCCGGAGAAGGGGGCCTGGTCCTCCCAAGCACCCTAACCCTCACCACGTATTAGGGCGCCCTAAAGACATGGCAAGATTCTCCATGAGTGTCCCGTGAAGGAATCCCTTTCCACAGGATTTCCAGGTCCTGCCCACCCCACAACACTTCCCCCGTGAACCTCCTGCTATCCTGGAAGCTGGTGAAAAGGTGGCGGGGTGAGAAAGGGCCCCCTTGGCCACGGCCCAGCCAAGGAGCTCCCACAGAGAGGCAGGCAGGCAGGCTCCTCTCTCTGCTCAGCGCCTCCCAGGCTCTACGGGGTCAGGACGCCTCGTCTGCAGTAACCAAGCGTGGAGAGGGAGAGGCCACGGCCCATCTCCCAAAGGCAAACACCGCCCTGCAGAGACACAGGCACCACGGAACATGCGCCCCGGGCAACAAAGGCACCTGCACGGGCAGCTGAAGCCGCATGTGGGGAGGGACGCAGAGCGCCCAGACCGGATATGTCCTCAGCAGGAACCCAGGGGCAGGCCTTCTGCTTCAGAGGGCCAGGTGCCTGCTGAGAAGGCCCCAGAGGCCGCCACCCCCTGCGCACATGCACACACACACACACACACACCCCAATATCTGGAGCCTTCTCCCATTCAACTGGCCACGCAGGATTCCCCTTCCAAAAATGGCAAAAGAAGATGGGGCACCATCCTGTCCTCAGGAAGAGAGTTCTCCAGCAAGGGGAGGTGGCCATTTCCCAGCAGGAGGAGGGCAGCCGGCTCAGAGAGGAGGAGGAGGAAGCAAGGCTGTGCCAGGGGAGGGGCCTTCCCTCCCACCTTTGCCTGCTTCCTGCCCCAGGGACTGGTGCTTGGGCCGTGGATCCAGCCTGGCCCAGCCATCCCTGATGACCCAGCCATGTGCGCTACCAGTGCCAAGACCCAGGGCAGGCTCTGGCCACGAGGGTGGGAAAGTCCTGCTCCTCCACCTTCCGTACTCCCTGGAGCAGGCCGGGCGTGTGGGCAGAGCGGGACTGTCCACCCGGAGGCTTTAGGAAACGGAAGAGCCCCCACAGGCCCCTCCCTGAGATCCTCGCAGGGAGAGCCAAGGGCGGAAGTGGGAAGGGGCCACCTGGCCTTGGAGGCAGAGGCAGGCAGGGTTGCACCACCCGGGGCCCTCCTTGGGAAGCAGTTCTCACTTCAGCTGGGAAGTTGTGCAAGCCTCCCCCACTTCCTCCCCTCTCCCTCTCCCCCCCCCTCCATTTCGACAAGTGATCAGATGACAAGGACAGAGTCACGCCAGGCTCCAGGGAATGTTTGACCCACAAACGGCCTATAAAAGGGACGGGGGGGGGGGGGAGAGAACAACATCTCTGCTAATCCAATTAGGGTTAGCAACTGCTGACAGTTGCTCAGTCCCTGCCCCTTCCGCCCCCTCCCAACGTGCCACAGAGGCTTCCCTTGCCCAATGCACCAGCTCCCCCGCCAAGGGTCAGAGGAAGGTTACCGGTGGCAGCAAAGGGGCCACTGCAGGAAGGAGGGGGGGGCTCTTCTTCTCTGCCACCACCAAACCCCCCCCCCCCAAGGATCAAGGGAAGGAGGGGGGAGCTGGCCGGCAAGGGTCCTCTTGCTCCCCTGACCAAGCAAGGAGGAGGGAGAAGCTCTTCCCAAAGGCAGCTCGTTCTCCAGTAGCCAGAGTACCCGCCAGGGGTGGAGAAGAGGAAGTGGCACCTTGAAAGAGATGGCCAGCCTCTGGGCAGAGACCCCTGTGCCCCATGGATGCAAGCACGGGAGAGGAGGAGGAGGAGGAGGGGAGGTGGTGGTGGTGGTGGTGATCCCTTAAAGGGGTGGTTCTGGATCAAAGACAAACAGCACCTACCTACCCTGTTGCAGCCCAAGTCTCTTGGCTGGACAGTGACACCCAAAGAGCCCAGCTAGCAGGCCTGGGTCCTCCTGCCTTGGGGGCTTTGGGGGCTGCCATCCCCAAAAGTAACATTTCTCAAGGCCTGTCTCAAAGAAACCAAGCCAGGACCCCTGACTTCTCTCCAAAGGCAATGCCTCCACCATGGAGAAGAGTTTCCACCCAACCCTGTTCCGGCTGAGGTCCGGGGGGGGGGTGCAGGCGTGCCCCCGAGGCAGGCTCCCTACCCAAGCCAGTGGACAAGACGCAGCTGCACTAGAAACCATCTCTAGCCCCTTTCTCTAGGGCGGGAGGAGACTGAAAGGTGCCAGGAGGAGACACACACACACACACACTCCCAGGCACACTTTCTCTTCCAGACAGTGCATGAGGCCTCTTCCAGGGTTGAAGCTGCCACCCTCCTCCTCCTCCTCCTCCTCCAGGTCCTCCACAGCTCCACTTCACAAGAAAGGCAATGTGACATCCATGCCCAAACTTTGAAGGCCAAGGGTAGTAGCTGGCCTCTTGGCCCTCTCCTGCAGAGCCGAGTGGGGCTCCAAAGTCTCCAGCCCCTCATCCCCACCCCCACCCCTAACCCTGTGGGCGGGGGAGCTAGGAGGGAGACAGCTGTTCCCTGTAGCTCACAAAAGCAAGGAAGCTTCCCACCACGCTGACCCCATTGTCTGGCCTGATGGCTGGGGAGCTGGGCTGTGGGTAGACTCCGGTGTTATCGGTGTTATCAGCTAGCAGTCCGGAGGGGGTGGGTGGGGGGTGGGTGGAGCTGTGCTCCTCTCCTGCAATGAGAAGGGTCTCTCCTCCTCCCTGACTGACTTCTGCACCCACTCCTGGCTGAAAGAGAACAGAGGCGGCGGCTGCTCTACAAGAACAGAGAAAGAGAGAGGGAGAAGAAGGCAAGGAGCAGTTCCTGGCCCAAAGACACTCCTCTCCCCGCTGCCCCCCCCTCCCCATGTATGGGCAGCTGGGCCCTTGGAGATCAGGTTCTTGGAAAAACCCAGCACTGGCAGAGAGCCAGGTACACCCAAATCTTTCCTGGGGAGCCAAGAGGCATTTCTGGCCCCAGAGAACAGTACTGGGGGGGGAGGGGGAGAGTGGACGCGCACAGGGCCTCTTGGCCATTGTCAAGATGCCACAGGGCCACCAGGGTCAGCCACTCTCCGGAAACAGATGCTCTGAGCAGGAAAGAACATCCGGGCTCCTCCCAGCAAGGCCTCCTTCTACAGAGACGGGGGGGGGGGGCAGCAGCACAGGTAACTAACTATACAGCCAGTAGGGAGCATGGTTCAGCCCCCTTGCACCTGTGAAGCAGGGCCTAAAGGGAGTGCCGACACAGCCAGCTACACCGCGAGGCTTAGGGGGCCACGTGGGGTCCCTGGCAAGCCACAAAGGCCGCTCGCTCGTAGGCCGGGGCAAAGATCCCACCAGGCAGGCGCTGTTCTGCCTCTCTTGTCCCACCAGGCTGGTGGCAGCTGTCCCACAGGGAGCCAAGCAGCTGGGAGGGGCCCTGAGCATCTAATTGGTTGCTCAAAGCAGACCCGAATGCCATTCCCTCCGGGGAAGCTCGCACGTGGGGGGGGGGGGCTGGGCAAGCTTCCACTGCCCCCCTTCTCTGCCCCAGCCTGGCAGCATAACCCCTGGGCCAAAGTTTTCCCAGCGGGTTCTGGAAGTCTTTCCAGGCTGGCTATTGCTTCCGTATGCACAAGGGAGACCTGCCCCTCCCCAGGCATGCAGAACAGGGCTGGGTGGACCACTAGGGATCACTGCCCTGGGGAAAAGCTGCCCAGCCAGGCAAAAGCCACAGGATGTAGCCTTGCAGTAAGAGAATTATATAGGGTGGGGAGTGCTGGGGCGGAGGGGGGGGGAGAGAAAGAAAGAAAGAAAGAAAGAAAGAAAGAAAGAAAGAAAGAAATGGGGCTCCTTCCCTCTGTTTCAGAAATGCAGATAGCCTCCCAGGCCGACAGCACGCTGATCCCCCACTACCAGGCAGACAGGGTGGAGGGAGGAGAGACCAGGGGGACCCTTGAGGGGAAGAGGCCCTGGGAGCCTGCTAGCTGCTTCTCACAGCCTCTTCTTCTTCTGCTCCAGTTACTGCAGAAGTGCAGAGCAAGGCAGAAGAGGCAACCGAGAAATGATGCCTCTGACTGTTCAGAGGAATTTCTAGGCCTCTGCCTGAGAGGGAGAAGGTAGCCGGCCCCGACTCTGCCGCAGCTGGGGATGTCTTGGTTTCTTTCGTTCTGTTTCTAATGGGTCTGAAGGGCTCAGCCCAGGCTCAAAAGCTTTGAGGAGGACCCCCTCCAGCAGCAAGCAAGCAAGCAGGGCCTCCAGGCATGTCAAGCGCGGAATGGAGGCTACCAGACGCCCCCCCCTCCTCCCTTGACACCCCCACTGAGACCCACAGGCTGCTGGCCCTCCCATGCCTGAGGCCAACCACCTTTCGGGATGGGGGGGGCTCCTGTATTTTTTTGGACAAATCAACTTTCACTCTCCTCTTTTTTTGGCAAACCTGTCTTCAGACAGGACACAGAACTGGGGAGGAGTCAAAAGTGATTCATAGGTATCCCACCCCCCCCAACAGGATTACTTCCCACCAGCATCCTACCAACCATGCCCCCCCCCAACTCCCAGCCTGCTTTTCACAAGGGCCGCCAGCTGCCACCCCTCTCTGTGCTGGGCCCAGAAATGGCTAAGGGAATTAATAACATCTCTCCAGGAGACGCGGACAGCAGAGAAAACAAACTTTTGCACAAAGCCCACAATGAGAAGAGGCGGTTGGGGGTGGGGGAGGTGCTGGGGACCAGACCGCTCTGAAACTCATCCCTCCTGAGAGCACCTCCAGGGCCGGCCCCATATTTCCCTTTAAAGGTCATCCCCCAGGAGCAAAAAGCAACAACATGCTGGAAATATGCAGGCTTCTCTCTCACGGCTCTGCTCCAAGGGCCAGGCCCGCCAGCCAGCCCAGCTGGCCACCTGCCTGGCTGGCTGACACGGATTCCCATGCCAAGAGGTCCAGTGGGGTGGGGGTGGGGGGCCTGGGGAGCACGCTCCAGGCTCAACCGCCCAGGGTCTTGTGCTGCCTCTCAGCCTGACCAGCTTCACTTTCTGCAAGCTCCTGGAGGCCGCCCGCAACCATCCCACTTTGCCAGGGGCTCTTCAAAGATGGCAGCTCATAAATGCCAAGGGGCAAAATAAAAGCTGCCCACCTTTAGGATGGCATTGGGGCATTCTGATGCTTCTGCTGCAAGAGACCGGCACAGCCACTGACCTACCTGCCCACCCTCCCAAAATGGCTGGACAGAAGCTACAGCACTGCAGGGCCACAGGGATGGCTTGGTCTGCATGCCACCAGCCCCCCAGAGCCCCCCGCAGGGCCGCTTTCCTGAAAGCACTGGCAAACAAATGCCCAGCCTCCCACCCTCGGCACCCCCTGCAACCAGAACCCCTAGTCACCCCTGGGAGCCTCCAGCAGGCCATGTCCTACTTACCACAGCAACGGGCCCCAGATATCTGGCAGTCCACCACTTTCTGGACCAGATGCATAAGTCAATGGCATCCACACAAGAATAGTGGAGGTGGCAAGCAGGACGAGACCCAAAGACTCCTGGCCCAGCATTCCTGCATCGGCCTTTCCAAACGGACACCACAGAAAGTCCTTTGGCTACCCGGTCTGTCCCAGAGCGAACCCTTGCACCAAAATGCCCAAAGGCTAGGTGAGAGGAATTTGTCAAAGACATGCGTGGACGGATGGAGGTCCGCTGGGGGCCACACTGAAGGAATGGCGTCCCTCCTTCGCAAAGCTTTCCACCCCAGGCCTGCTGAAGAGCTTAAAAGAGACCAGCTATGGCAGGAATGTGGTGCGGGGAGTTCCTCTACAGCAGAGCCAAAGGTACCAGGAAGTGGTGCTGGGCCCTGGCTGTCAAGAACACTCCTCAGCCAGCTTCTCCGCACCAGAGTCACCCTGGGCAGGATCCACCTGCATGAGCTGTCAGCCCAAACTCTAAAATGGAGCAGCCTGGCTGGCAGCACAGCCCAGGTCACAGCTGCCCCTCCCTGGTGCAAATGCCAGGTCCAGGAGGCCCAGGGTTAGCAGAAAGCAAAGCAAGAAAGGAGGAGGAGGAGGAGGAGGAGGAGGGGAGAAATGCACAAAGAGGTAGTGGCAGGAAAGAACTGGAGTGAGCCCAGACGAAGGCAACCCCCCCCAAGCCAGAGAGTGATACAACCTTCACCGCATCCCCTCATAGCCAAGTCCTCCAACATCAGTCCATCCACGCATGTTCACAATCTACCCAGAGTGTGGGTAGGGTAGGGGTTAGGGTTACAATATCCAATGTGAAAACTCGGGGGTGGGTGGGGGTGGGGGGAAGCAGCTCACCACAGCGGCCTATAAATCTGGGAGCTCAAGCCACAGTTTGCTGTCACGCCTGAAATGACGTGGCCAACTAGGACAGGGCTTTCTGTGGGGCTCATTAAGATAAATGAAGGTGAAACTGGGGACCCAGCAGGATCCAAGATGGAAGGAAGATCCGCGAGAGACAAAGGCTGACAAGGGGGGGGGGGTGCGGCTTCATCCGTCTCACCTCCATCTGATCCTGAAGGCAGAGATCCTGGGCAGCCCAGGCAACGCCTGGCAAAACAACCCCCACCCCCACCCTTGCCTCCAGAGCCTGCCAGTGGTTACGCGTTTCCTGTGGGGCAGAAGATGGCCACGGTCACTCCCACGCTTACCACTGAGCAATGAAGCCCCACGGGACGCAATGGTCGCTCACCCTGGAGGAAATGTGCGTACACCTGCGCCATGCCCGAGGCAAGAAAGGCTAAAACTGTGGCAGTAAAGGCAGCCCAAGAAAAGCTTTCTAAGAGCTGGATGGATGAGACACTCCACCCGTCCATGCCTGGCTCTGTGGACAAGAACAGAGAAGGCCTTCCCCTCTTTCTCCCTGGATCCACGTGTGGAAAGATGGGGGAGGCCACCCTGGAAAGGGCCCCATGGCCCACAGACTTCAGCCGAAGCTCTTTTTCTAAAGCAAGGTCGATTTAAATCATGATTTAAGTTTTTAAAAATGGAGGTAGATAATCGGTAATGGCCACTGTGGGCTGTCAGCCTTTTGCAGAGTACCTGTAGAGCGAAGGCGCCACACAGAGAAGCCAGGAAGAGCTCCCCACACCAGCTTGGCATCCGCAGGCCACTTGTGCGGGGTGGAGGTGGGGGGGGGGAGAGTATCAACAAAGTGCCCTGAGCCTGATGAAACAGGAAGACGCCTGCCCATCACACCAAAGAAAGCCCAGACCAGACCTTCCTGGCCAAGTGGTTATACGGACAAGGAGCTTGACGCCCTTGGGAGACAAATCCACCATCACCACCAGCTGCACCATCTTCTCAGAGCTCCAAGGGCTGCAGCACCCATCTGCAAGGATCACAGGCACGGCAGTACAAAGCACTTTCTCTCTCTCTCTCTCTGCCTTCACTGCAACTGACGGCTCTTCACTTAAAATCAGAAAATCCCCTTGAAGAGATGAACTCTCAACGGCTTCCAAACCTACCGCGGATTGGTGCCTCTAGAACAAAGTGAAATCCCTTTTTGTGCAGACATTACAAAAAGTTACACCTGCATAAATTTGACAGGCCTTACACTGAAGCAACAGGAGTTGCACAATTTGCTTACACAATGTCCACAGGGACCATCACACCATGCACTGATGGAAAAGATTTGCAGGTGGCCCTTCCATTGTGGCAATACCATGGGCCAAACATCAAGTAATGCTCACATAGATACGCAACCGGATTTTGGCTAGCATGCCAGAATGAGATCAGCCCTTGGAGACCTTTCCAGAAAAAGAGAAAATTCAGGGGAGACCACCGCTTACAATGTGTGTCTTAGGACATCTGACACAATACAAGAGGACATGCAGTGGCACCCTCAGATGGCCTGCCCGGGTCGACTGGGCAAAAGGGAGAATGCCAGCGAGAGAGGACAAAAGGGAACAGAAACTGGGTGGGTAAAGGGGGCATTTTCATTGCCCACCCCAAAGTTTTCACAAACAGGAACCATGCCACGGCCAGAACCTGATTCTTGATGCCGACACCGACGGCCCTTTCTTCTGCTTCATCAGAAACAAGCAGAAGAAAAACGAAACCTTGCCCTGAAGGGAGAGGAAACAGACTGTTTTGGCAGATGTGTGTGTGGTGTCTGTGTGGGTGCAGGCAGGCCCACATGCAGACACTCCCCCCTCCCTCAGTCACAGAAGTCTTTCTACAATCCCCCCCTCCCGCCGCCCCATGTCCTTTGTGGGAACTCGACCACTGCCCATCGCAGCCACTCTCAGTGTCACCCAACTCCTCACTCGCCTTTGGGCTCAAGTTATTTCAGCTCTGCTTCCGCTGCCAGAGTCTTTTTTTTTTGGGGGGGGGGGGTTGCCACTGTTTGGGAAAGCACCGCCCAGGCTACACTGATATCAGACATGGCACTAAAGATCAATCTGCAAAGCAGAGAAACAGGAAGTGCCGCTCTGCTGGAGTCTTTCCACTTGACAGGCAGGCTCCAGCCTCTGTTTCTAAGCCACTAACCGTGATCTGGCCTGTCAAGAGCCGCTCCTCTGAACAAAATGAGCCCAGGGCAGATTCTATCACCTGGCCCAACCCCTCACTTCCCTGGCCAGCCAACCCAGCCAGGGAGCCAGGCTCACCTCCTTCTCTTATAAGAGCTTCCTGGGGCTGGAAATCTGAAACCAGCTGCCACTTCCAAAAGTGGCATCTTTGTGGACCCTTTTTGCTTTTAAGAAATACAAGGAACAGCCGTGTGGCCATGACAAAATGCACACACAAGACTAGGCAATAGGTATTGCCTGCTGCCTATTCCTGCGTTCGCTTTCTACTTTTAAGGAGTGCTTTCCATGCTCCATACAAGCTAATGAGATGCACAGAAAACATGGGAACAGCAAGAACATTTCTAGAGATTGAACTTGAGCGCGTGTCCTCTGCATGACCTGAAAGGTCTTTGGCCTCCCTGTGAGCCAAAAGAAATGCATTAGGTTTGTCCTCCCTCCCCCGGCCCCAATCCAAAACAAGAATCTGACCAGAGAAGCATCATGGACCCCACACCCTTTGGCAGGGAAATCACAGGCAGGAACTTTGGCTCCACAGGCGCCCCCAAATTTGTTTGGTCTTGTTTAAGAACCTCTTTGTGTGGCAACTCAAACAAACTTCCTGACTTCTGAGCACAAACCGGGCCATCCACAGTCTCTGCCGTGACAAAGGTAGATCCCCTTCTGGGAACGATTAGAAAAAGAGCCAGCACTGCCATGCCCTTCTTACACTTCTTACACAAACTGATATGGTGTCAACATGGAATACTCTGCAGCGCTCCAGCTGCAGCACCTCAATAATAATAATAATGATGATGATAAGAAAGAATACAGTGCAGGTGGCTAGTGTACAGAAAATGGCAGCCAAAGTGACCCAGATCCCGGTCTCCACATGTGGGCATTAAAAAGATAGGGATGAGAGAGAGAAAGAGAGAGAGAGAGAGAGAGAGAATGAGAGAGAGAGAGACTCTGTGATGCACTACTAGAAGATAGAAGGGCAGACTAGGGTTCCCGAGCCCTGGGTGTCAATCCCTCCTCAGCCTTGAAACTTGCTGCAGCAATGCTAAAACCACTTGCAGATCTTGCAAATCTTAAAAACCTATGAAGGCCACTGCAAATCAGATGCCATTTGATGGCACAGAAGAACAAGGCAGAGGGCATGATAGAGAGGCATAAAGCTATGCACCCAGCAGAGAAAGAGAAAGAGGACAGCCTTGCTCGAGAGTAAGACCTCAAAGGCATTCATTCTGTGATGCCAAACAGGAAGAGATTCAGGGCAGGCACCAGGAAGTGCCCTGGCAGGCCCTCCCACCAGAGGTTCCCCTGGCACTAGCGCCTGCACCTCTTTCTGGTAAAAAAAAAAGTCCATTTCTAAATACACAGACGTTTAGAAATGCTTCAACTCAGAAATTCTAACCTGCATTTTCAATGTTAGTTGCAAAGCTGACAGCCTTGATTGCTGTCTTCTATATTTCCACTGAAGCCTCTTACCTGCACTGACTCCCTTATTTTCATGGACATCCCCTGGAAATGCTCTCAGGAGTAAAGGTATGACGTACAGTTTTTGAAAATAAAGCGGGAGTACTTCTGCGTAGGGCCACTGTGGGAACAGGCCAGTGGACCAGATCATTGTCCTGACCTGCCACGGATGTTCTGCCACCAGCCACTACGGTGTTCATCACAGATACCACCCCACCCCACCCAGGCAGCTGAGTAGTCCAAAAGGGGCGCCCTGAACCTTTCAGGCAGCCTACCTCCTGCTGTGAAAGAAAACCCTGCCCCCCACCCACACCCACCCACCAGCTGAAGGAACCTGCCTGGGTCATCCCCCCTGGACAGCAAGGAGGCTACAACCCCGAGTCTCACGAGAGAGATGAGGGGTGGTGGGGGGTATAGGGGCAAAAACAGGAAGCCCCCTGCTTCGGCCAAGACTTGCAGGGGGGGGAGCGGGGAGCCCCCTTGGCCAAGGGCCTCTGCAAAGGATGCTGGGGCTTCCCACTGCGGGGTCCAGGTGTGTATGTGTGGGGAGGGGAGGGGAGGGGGGGTTCCCTGGCGCTGGGAGGGGGGGAGGGAGGGAGGGAGGGAGGGAGGGGGGCAGAGGGGCGCCCCAGGCCCTCCCCCCCCAACACACCCTCTCGCTGAGCTCCACGCTCCAAAAGGGGCCACGGGGGTGGGCGTGGCCGAGGGGGAGGAGCCAGGCTATTTAGAGAAGAGGGCGTGGGCGGAGCCGCAGTGAGTCGGGGTAGGTGGGGGGGGAATACGGTCGCTAGGCAACGGAAGGATTAGGAGGAGGAGCACCCGCTGGGGGGGGCGGAGCTAGAGGGTTGAGGATGGGGCAAAAGGCGCCGGGGGTGGGTGGGCAAGGGGCCGAGGGCGTGGCCGAGCCTCTCACCTGCCTGCGTGGTGTCGCTGAGGTCCCAGCGCCGGGCTGCTCCTCCGGGGAAATGCCTCAGGCGCCGCCCCGCCAAGCTCAGGCTGCCCGAGGCCGCCGCTTCCTCCAAGGCGCGTTCGGGACCCGGAAGGGGGCCCGGAAAGGAGGGGGAGGGCGGGGGCAGCGACTCGGCCCCGCCCTCGCCCGCCGCCATCCCGCAGGCCCCGCTCTGTCCGCTGCGGCAGCCGCTGGCCGAATGAGAGCTCGGAGGCAGAGACGGAGGGACCCAGCCAAAGGGGGCGGTCCTCGATTGGCGCTTCCAGCCTATTGAGGACTGGCCACGCGGATCGCCGCCAATCGCTGCTCGCGAGGCGGTCCGCCCTCGCAACGGGCAGCCAATGAAGCAGAAAGAAGCAGTCGAGTCTTCCGCCTTTTGCGCCAATCAAAGGCGCAAGAGGAGGGGCACGTGGACGTCCAGCAAATCGAGACTTAACCTAGTGAACTGACTAACGCGTCAACCAATCACGTACAAGAGAAGTAAATCACCGCTACCTTTAAGGCAGCGGAAGGCACCTCGAGCGGCCCTTCGCCTCCCTGCCGTATTCAAATAGGCGGTGCGTGAAACTATTGACCAATCACAGGGCAAATATCTCCAAATGAACGTATCGCGTCGCAAGAAACAAGGAGAAGGCGGGATCTCCTTTGTGATTGACATCTCGTTTGCCAATGCGGGGAAGGTTAGAGCCTTCCAAAGCTTTTGGCGGCAACGGTTTTCAAACTGAATGCGCCGCTCAGCCCTTGGGAGGAGTCGGGAGTCGGGCGGGTCCTTCGCATACCTTTGGGCCAATGGGGCAGGGCCAGAGAGGAGACTGACAGAAGAGACGGCCAATAGTTATATACCCAGGAGGGGGGATCTCAGGAGGGGCGGGTCCTCAGCTTTGAGGGACTAGAGGATAGACCAATCAATAGAAGGGTGTGGCCTTCTCCCTCTGACGGACAAAGCCTGCTGCCAATGACTTCTCAAGGCGGCGCGAAGGAAGGGCGGGACGAGGGACAGTTTGGAGGCAAAAGGTTTCTCCCGATCCCTTGCAGAGTGCCGTCCCCTTGGGTGGAAAGGAACGGCTGGCCTAAAGCAGACTCTACAGCCGTGGCCTCCCCCTCCTCCTCCTCCTCCTCCTCAAAGTTGGCCTGGAAGGGCCTCGTGCTTGGATCACAAAGCCCAGCATCCCCCTCCCTGGGGGCGAGGATGCAGGGAGTTGTAGTCCCCCAGGCCTTCCCTGGGCCGCTTCCCTTCCAGAAGCCCCCCCACCTCCACCCCCACAGCCGGCCTAGAGAGGAGAAGAGCCGCCCTGGATCAGGCCAGGAAGGGCCCATCTTAGCCCAGTTTCCTGGATCCCCTCAGAAGTGGACAACCCCCCCCTCCTCCTCCTCCTCCAGATGCCCCTCCTGGGCTCCCCCCCCCTCATACCCCCCCCACACACCCCCAGCAGTGGCTCAGCCTCCACTCCCAGCCCAGCCGGAGAACCCTCTGAAAGAACAGCTTTTATTTTTTTCCATGAGAGAAAAAAAAGAGAGACGGGCGGGTGGAAGGTCGCCCTCCTTTTATTTAATATTTGCCCCCCTGGGGGGTGGCGGCGGGGAAGGCTTCTTTGTACGGGAGGCAGGGCTTGGACCTTTTGCTTTGGGCTCGGCTACCAAAGGCTTGCCCTGAACATCCCTGCCTGAGTCGGGCCGGCCACCTGCCCTCCCGAGGACAAGCCACCTGCTGGGTTCGGGTGCGATGCGGGGTTGCCATTCCCCTCCCCCCACACACACACACCGTCCAGGCTTGGGAGAAAAAACCATTGGCCACTATTTTGCCCCCAGGCAAATCGCCCAAATCTACTCCAAGAGGGACTGCCTGTCATGCCTGGGACTTCCCTACCACCGCTGGTCAGGCACCCCTTGCCCCACTCCCGTGGAGATGGTAGTGACTGAAATGCATGCTGTTTTAAGCATGTGCAGAGGGCCTTTTCCTCACTCCGGATCGACATCACGTGGCCCCCATGCACCCAGGTCCCTCTCCTTGGGAGAAGCCATTCCACCTGCACCTTTTGGCCTGGATGGTGTCCCAGCTCCTGTCTTTCTAAAGGCCAGGGCCTTCCTGAGAGAAGGGGGTAGCCCTGTTAGAGTGTGCCGTGAGCCCTCACAAGTTTGCCTTTCTCAAGGCCAACCTGCACACCTGCCATAAACCCCTCATGCTCTGCACACACCTCTGCTTATCCTACACACCACCCTCAGGGCACAACACAGGCCGCCCGTAGCACCAGCTCCATGTGCTCTCTAGTACCCGTCACGCCACAATCATGTCTAGCCCACACGTAAGTGCCAACAGAGTCAGGAGCACAAGGGAACCCCCCCTTCGCAACTCTTCCTTCTAGAATCTAGATGAAGAATTTTTGGTTCATATATTTCTTGTTTAGACACTGCACCACTGGCTTATGTCTTCTTGATTTGTCACTTTGTGGTTTCAGCTGGAAAGACAAGGTAGCTAATGAAATAAATGGGACCACCGTTCTGGCGTCACACCCGTGATGACACAAGCTCGTGGGACTACACGGCTGTGCCGCCCACCATGATGGTGTGACATAGCCTCGCATGCATTCGTCAGCTCAGCCACCCATGCTTTCTGCTGCGCTGTGCAGTGACGCCTACACAGCCTGGTGCCCACACTTCTTTGTCGTCGTTGGAACTGCCATTAGCAAGTGCTGGTATGAAAGTAGAACCGCGTAAGGAAATAGTGGATGCGGTGAAACGTTCCTGGATGAGATTCTGTGGGTGGGTGTAGATGGGGCTGCTCGGTACAGCTCTGTAGCCTGCAGAATGGGAGCAAAAAAGTCCCTCCACCCGTCAGGCTGCAGGCCTTTAAAAATGTGCCATTTCTGGCGGAAGCTCAGCGACACATGCGCTTGTCTGTCTCGACAGAGTTTCTTTGGGATAACAGGACCTTCGTGTTGACGTGAGCTGCAGTCACCAGCAGGCACAGGAAGTGAATGTGTGCTTGCATCAGACTGCTTTGCAGCCTGGCCTCACACGGGCAAGTAAGCCGACTGACCAGGGAGCCTGAGCTGGCCCTTCTTTATGGGTAAGGGGAGGGGCATCCTGTTCTGGCAGAAGCACAAGAAGGCCCAGCCACCGCCCCCCCCCCCCGTTCTCCAGAATGGAAGTGAAAACTCCTGAGCTAGAACTAGAGGAACAGGATCTAGAATCCCCGTGTTCTCTCGGGAAGGGAAGGGAAGGGAACCCGCTGAGTAGGGAGACAGCAGCAGCTTTTGACCTGAGGGTAAACTGGGAAGGAATGCTGAGTGGCATGGCACAGTCAGACTCTCCATTTGGCTACAGTGGAGTTCTCCAGGCATGCCTGAGCCGTGCCCAAGGCATCTCCGTGAAAATCTCCAGGGTATCTTTGATGGATTTGGACAGATCTTCAAATGTGGCATCATTAGCCATTCAGGGACAGACCAGTGAGTGACCAATGAATAGGTGTCAACAGAATGTCTGGACTTTGACAAAATTGCCTAACAGCCCACTTTTATTTTCCTTTTATTCTAAAATAAATTGGCTGCAGGAGTTAAGGGGAGTGCTCCCACTTTGGTTTCAGAGACTGCTGACCCCAACCCACCTTCTTTTCTGCTCCCAGTTAAAAGCCAGTCCCGGAGGCTGGAAAAATACTGTCAAGTGAAAAGAAATGCCCACTAGAAACATCTCTGGTAGATAAGACTCACGGCAGCTCCCAAGGAAAGAATGCCCCAGCCTCACAAGCCACTGCTCCCCCCGCCATGTGCACGTGCAAGGTTTGGGGGTTGCGCCTCTTGTCTGCCCTCGATTCCCAGAATCTGGATGGTCCCTGGTGCATGGGTCACAAAGAGAGATCCAGGCAGATGCTGATGTCACAGTGTCACAGTTACCAGGGGAACCCCAGTCTCTATGAAGGCCATTATCACATAGCACCGTGTCCCCCGGGGTGATTGACACGGTGGGCAGAGGCATTCAAAAGCCTTGGCCATGCTGGGCCCAGCAGCAAGGGTGGGTCTGAGAGCTCACACTCACCTCGAAGGCTATGGCTGGGCAGGCAGACGTAAGCGACAGGCGCATCGTCCGAAAATTGCGGAGGAGAAAGCTCCAACACTTCTCCCACATCTCTAGCACCGAGGAGCCTCTTGGAGTGAGCATGCTATATTTTGCCTGCAGGGCAGGACGGAAAAGCCTGCTGGGATGTTTCTGAGATTAGGAGGGAGGGCAGGATCAAGCCCTCGGGTGCAAGGACTAAAGGGAGGGCTTGGCATGGGAGACCTTTCTTCTTCAGCTTCCATGCTATCGCAGTGGGAGGTTCCCACTTCTCCCACTTGTTAACAGCATGGGCAAATTAATGTAAAGCAAATGGACTAGTCACTAGACCAATGAGAGGTCAAGCCACGTGGGCCTTTTTATTTAAATATTGATACATCTAAACAACTATGCTTCACTGGTAGAGGTTATTCTTCATCAGAGCATGCACTAAATGACCTTCCAGGACAAGCCTCGGAGAGTCCTAGGGGCAGAAGGCTCCTTGGTGACCCCTCCTTCTCTTAACCGCTAACACTTGAGTGTACCATTCCCCACAGGTGTAACTCAAGGCAACTTCTCCCTCTACCTGCATTTGTGGGACAGCATCAGACGGGGCCATGTGGTGCAAAGGGAAGGGTGCTTGACAGGATGCCAGAAGAGCCTGGCTAGTCTCATTATTTATTCTCTTTCCTGAGGGCACTATTGCCTCCTGGTGCACAGCTCAGGAAATGCACCCAGATACCTCTGGGAGGGCTTTTATTGGTACAATTCTGTTCCAAAAGGACCACAAATAAAATGATGGTATATAGATGATTTTGTCTTGGTTGAGTTAGTGACCGCATCTTGTAAGGAGGGCCCAGATATCTGCATTTTGTGCTTGCACGGAACAAGCTCTGTGCATGATCTCGAGCCTTATGGAATTGAAGGCTGGAGTGGGCAGTGGGGTCCATCCAGGTGACCTGGGCCAGCCTCTCCACCAAAGGGGAAACCGCAGGAAAAGCCATTCAATCCCTCTGGATGTTTGCAGCCGCCCGCTTCAGCCCTAGACTAGGTGAAAAGTTGCTCCCCTTCTCTTGCGCCTTCCAGTGTCTGCCACAGGGCACACGGGTCAGAAGTTCAACAGGTCACCTACCTATGGCAGCATACCTGTGTAAGGACGCCATTGCTTCATCTCCTGCCCCTCTGCCCCTCGCTGCTCGGGTGAAGGCAGAGGAGCCCTGGGTTTCAGCTGGCGCTTCTCTGGAGGCAAGGTGGCTCACAGCTCCTAACCCTCTTTCCTCAGCAGCCCAAGAAGAAGCGCCGCAGTTCCTCCACCGAGCCCCTCGAGGACCAGAAGGGCCGGGGAGGCTCCATCTCGATCCAGGTCTTCCCTCCCGAGCTGGTGTGTGTGGCCTTCTTTTGTGTTGCTGGAGGCAGACGGGAGCCCGCCCGGCCACCTGCCTCTCTTGATGGAGCCTCTCTGGTCTCTTCTCTCCCCCCCCCCTTTTAGCTCTACTACATCACCTCCTTCTTGCCCGTGAAGGACATTGTGGCTCTGGGTCAGACCTGCCGGTACTTCCGCGAGGTGTGCGACAGCGAGGGGGTCTGGCAGCGGATCTGCCGCCGTCTTTCCTCTCGGCTGCGGGAAGAGAACTCGGGTGGAAGTCGGCCGTGGAAGAGATCAGCCGTCCTCAATTGTCAGTATTGCCAGGAAGGGGGAGAGGTTGGGAGGGCACCCCGGGGGGGGCAGGGAGAGATCTGTTTTCCCCCTTCTTGGGCTACATCTGCCACGGAGGGTGCCACCACGGAGGGCGGTGGAGTCTCCTTCCTTGGAGATTTTTATGCAGAGGCTGGGTGGCCATCCTGTCGGGAGCCGCTGTGAATGGGGGTTCCGGCATGGCAAGGGGGGGGTTGGACTGGGTGGCCCTCCTTGAGGTCTCTTCCAACTCTGTGATTCTATGATCCCCAAGAGATGGGTGGCCCTGAGGAAGGAAGGAAGGGGAGTCCCTGCAAATGCCTCCCCTCTTGTTGTCCCCCCCCCTCCCGCGCCCCGCCCCCCGCCCCTGCTGACTGCCAAGGAGGCCTCCCCTACCAGGCGGTCCCACGTTCCCCGCCTTTGGGCCTGTCTCTCTCTCTCTGTGTCCCACAGACACCAAGGGCTTGTCCTTCCAGATGTTCAGTGGCCGCCGGCACTTTGTCAGCAAGACGGTGGCCCCGCTCTTCTCCCACGGCTACCGCAAGTTCCTGCCCACAAAGGACCACGTCTTCATCCTGGACTACAACGGCACCCTCTTCTTCTTCAAGAACGCCCTGGTCTCCTCCACCGTGGGCCACGTCCAGTGGCGCCGGGCCTGCCGCTTTATGTTGCTGTGCCGCATGGTCAAGGATGTATGTGCCCCTGCCTCTCCTTCCTGGGGGTGAGCGTGGGGAGGGGTATCCTCAGCCCACCCGTGGTGGGGAGAGATTGAGAGAGAGAGAGAGCTCTGTGTCCCATCCAGGAAACGGGGCACACAGCAGTGGCATCAGAAAGACTCTCCCCCCCACCCCCGTGGGTGTGGGTGTGGAGGGGCCACTTTCACCCGGCATCGGTCTTGATCTCTGCCGGGGAGGGGTGGGTGGGTCTCTGGGCTTCCCCAACCCGGGAAAGCGACGGGAAGGAGGGGACATGATCCAGAGGAAGCCTGGCGCATGGTCTCCTCCCTTTGTGCTAGAACAGCCTTTCCCTCATGAGGAAAAGACAACCTGCAGGGTGGGGACCCCTGAAGGGCCCATTCCCCCCCCCCGCCCCATGGATCTCCTGTCACCTGCAGAAGCTATTCTGCCCTCTGTGTGTGTGGCAAAGCAGAAGGCTTGCTTCCTTTCTCAATGAATTTGGTGGCATGACAGGAAACGTGGCCAGGGAGGGGCAGACAGTGGGCCCTGCCTGGCTGCAGGCTGCTTCTCTTCCCCCCCTCCTGAACCCCCCACCACCAACAAGCGCGCACGCACACATGCACATGCACGCACACACACACACACACACACACACACACACACACACACACACACACACACACACACACACACACACACACACACCCCAGAAGGTTCCCCTGAGGCACTGTTGCCTTTCCTTTAGTAGTAGTAGTAGCAGTAGTAGCAGCAGTAGTTGGCTTGGTACCCGTTGGGTGGAAGGACTGGTCCCCCCCCCCCCGCCTGCCCAACTCACTTGGTGGCATAGATCAGCTTCCCTCCCTGGTTCCCCCCCCCCCCCGGTGGCGCTGCTGCAGCCTCTTCCGGGCCCCTTATGTTGGGTGCCGCTTCCTTCCTCCTGCCTGCAGTTTGCCACGGACCCCCGGAGTGACACCGTCTACCGCAAGTACCTGTACGTCCTGGCAACCCGGGAGCAGCCCGTCACAGCCGCTGGGAGGCGTGGCGAGGGCCCTGGCGTGGCACCTGCTGGTGGCCGCCCCTGTGACTGTGTGGAGGTCTACCTGCAGTCCAGCGGGCAGAGGGTGTTCAAGATGACCTTCCACTTCTCCATGAAGTTCAAGCAGATTGTGCTGCTGGGGCCGGAGACCGAGAGGTCCCTCTTGCTCCTGACCGGTAAGCTCAGGCGGCTGCAGAGGGGAGGGAAGCCACCCCACCCCACCCCATTCCCCCAGGCATGGAGCCCGCAGGGGCGCCCTGGAACCAATGGGCCTGCTTGCCGAAAGGGGCCCCAGGGAAAGGACCCCTCAGCGCCGGGCCTTCCCGTGAAACCTGCCACCAGAGCAGGGGGCTTTTCCAGGGAGTTGGGGTCTCCCGCAAGTGGGCCACTCCTGCCCCGGAACCAGAGGGACGCCACCCTTGCTGGTTCCCAAACAGGAACCCTGAGTGTCAGGAGTGATGGCTGGCCCTCTACGTAACAGCACCTGCCTGCCAGCCATGCCACACTGAGTCAGGAGCCCCCACCCCCAGAACGTGACCCTTACTGGCTGCTCCGTGTGTGCCTGGGGCCTCTCATGTCCTCCATGTCCCCCTCCCCTCCCTTTCTGGTGGCGGCGGGGGGGGGGTCCTTTCTCGGCAGAGGAAGGGAAGATCTACAGCCTGGTGGTGAACGAGACCCAGTTGGACCAGCCGCGCTCCTACACGGTGCAGCTGGCGCTGCGCAAGGTCTCCAAGTGCCTTCCCCACATTTCCGTCAGCCACATGCAGTCCAACCAGAGCAGTGCCATCTTCCTCACAGGTAGGTGGGGGCAGGCCTGCCTCCTGGCAAGGACCCTCTGGGCCCAGCGATCACCCGGAGCCGCCTCTGGGGCTTCTTCTGGCAGAGCCTCCTGCGCCTTCCCTCCGTCCTTCCATCCCTCTTCTTCCATTCGCGGGTGGGGGGGAACAGGGAGGGCACAAAAGAGAGGTGCTATGGGGGCCACACACAAGGGGAGCTCCTGGCAGCCTTTAGAACTAGGGAAGGTAGTAGTCAAGGCTGGGAAGTGACTTCAGGGGGGCCCAGAGAGGAGGAGGAGGAGGAGGAGGGCCAGGTGGGGACCAAGTCAGGGGGGTGCCTCCACACAAGGGCACTGCCACAGACTCCACGAGGCAAGCAGGGACAGGGTGATGGCGAAAGTCCCCAGGCCTTGTGGTGATGGTTGTGGGTGACCCCCCCCCCCCGGGGCTCTTTCCTTGCAGGCCAGCCTTGGCCAAGGTTGCTTCTCTCTCTCTCCCCCCCCCCCTTTGCAGATGAGGGCACCGTCTACTTTGAGGTCCACTCGCCTGGCGTCTACCGGGACCTCTTTGGCACCCTGCATGCTTTTGACCCCCTGGACCAGCAGATGCCCTTGGCCGCCTCTCTCCCAGCCAAGGTAGGGCAGAAGAAGATGCTGCTGCCGCCACTGCGCCGGCCGTCTCCTTGAGGGGGGAGGGGGGATGCCCCCCCCGGGGGGGATCGGCTGGTTCTTCATGGGAGGCCCAGGTGAAGGGATGGAGGGCAGAGGCAGGGAAGCCTGAAAATAAACGAAGGCCAGCCCCTCCGTACTGTGAACGGCTCAGCTGCTCTCTGCTTTCCCATCCCAGTCACGGTCTCTGACCTGCCTGGCCTCTCTCTCTCCCTTTGCGGTGGCCACTGCTGGCGCTCTACGTCCTTCCGATGCCTGGTCCAGGGCATCCGTGGCCCCACAGGCAGTAGCAGCTTCCCAGCGAAGCTGCCGGCGTTGCCCAAGGGGGCTGGCTGGCATGATCAGGGGTCTGGTGGTGGGCCCAGGGGGCAGCTTTCGTTTCCTGACTGAAACTGCTCGGGCAGAGGGGGAGAGGCCATTCGGAAGCACACTCCTTTGCAACGGCGGTGCCTTTTGAAGCGCTCAGCCTGGCCTCTGGGCCATCCCCGTAATCGGCAGCTTGCCTGGGATGTAGCGCTGCTGCTGCTGCTGCTGCTGCGCCTCCTCCTCCTCCTCTTCTTGGCCCAGCCGCCTCCCTGCCTCCTGCCCTGAGCGTGTTGTGCCCCCCCCTCCCTCCCTCCCTGCCTGCCAGGTGCTCAGCTGTGCCCTGGGCTACAACCACCTGGGGCTCGTGGATGAGTTTGGCCGCATCTTCATGCAAGGAAACAACCGCTACGGCCAGCTGGGCACGGGGGACAAGATAGACCGCGGAGAGCCGGCCCAGGTGAAGCCCCTTCCCAGCACCTGCCACGGGGCCCTTCTGATGCTGAAGGCGGGAGGGTTGGCCCCCAGATCTGCCCGTTCCCCCATGGCACCCCCAGGGCCACGGACGGCCCAGCCTGGCTGCTTCCTGGGCAGCACTTGCCCAAGGGTCTGTGTCGGTGACAGCAGGAGGAGTTAGGAGGCCTGCGTCCTCGGGGCCCCTCCAGCCAGGAAAGGGCTCACGGGACACCCCTGTTCCAGGTGGTGGTGGTGGGAATGGGGCAGTGAAGGAGTCGTTGGAGGCATCCCGGTACCTTCTTGGTAGCCTTTCCCCCCCCTCCCCTCCCCCCCTCCCCCGACAGGTCCACTACCTCAAGTGTCCCATCGACCTCTGGTGTGGCCTCAACCACACCCTGGTGCTGAGCCAGACGGTGGATTTCAGCAAGGACCTGATGGGGTGTGGCTGTGGCGCAGGGGGGCGCCTCCCCGGGTGGCCCAAAGGCAGCGCCTCTTTCGTCCGGCTGCACATCAAGGTAAGGAGGCCGGAGGAAGCCGCGGCCCAGCCGAGGTGCCCTGCCAGGGCCTTCATGGTCTCCTTTGGCAATGAGACAGAGCCCAGCTGCTCCCTGGGGCAACCCTCAGAGCCCGGTTCCCGGCCTTGTCCTTTTCCCCACGGGCACTGCTTTTTGCTTGGGATCTTGAAAGGCTGCTTGCCACCGCTTGAGCTGGCACGGAGGGTCGCGTGGCTGTTCTCCTCAGGCGCCCTGGGACCGTTCAGCTTTTGCCTGGGGCCGCCCAGGCTGGCTCTTCTTTCTCCTGCTGGGAGGCCTGGTGTTGTGATAATTCCCAGGGTGGCTATTGTTGCCCATCACTACTTCCCCCACTCCAAGGCTCCCTTGTTGCACCCCCAGGAAGGCTGGCGTTCTGCATGGTCCCTCTGCCACCCCTCCTCTTCTTCTTCCTCCTCCTCCTCCTCCTCCTCCTCCTCCTCCTCTGCAGGTCCCGCCGTGTGTCCGCCGCATCTGCTCCACCCGCGAGTGCCTCTACATGCTCTCCAGCCACGACATTGAGGAAGGGGCCACCTACCGGGACCTGCCTGCCAGCAAGGCCGGAGCGCCCCCCAGCGGTGTAGACGCCCTGGCTGCTCAGGCGTGCGAGGAGTACCTGAGCCAGCTGCACCAGTGTCCCACGCTGGAGGGACGCACGGCCATCATGAAGGAAGCCGTGGGCAGCATGCCCCTGCTGACCTTCCAGAAGGACTTCTTCTGGGAAGCTTTGGACATGATCCAGCGGGCAGCGGGACTGTGCGAAGCCCCTCCTTCCAGCTAGCCCACAGATCATGGGACCCTTTCACCCTGTTCCTCCTGCCCCCATCGCCCCTCTATTTGGCCGCCCCCCACCCCCCCGCCCCCACACATAATGCTTATACACATCATGGACCGTGATTAACAGATAGAGAAGACTTCGCCCGGAACCACTGGGAGCAAATAGACCACAAGCACAGATCAAGGGCAGCTGTTTCTGGATTGTGTGGCGTGAGTGGCAGACCGGGAGAGGGTGGGGGGTTCCTGGGGGGCGGGAGGGGAAGGAGCCAAGTGGTGGTTCCTCATGGCACCCCTCCCCCTCCCCTGGACCCCCCCAGAGAGCTGCCCCCAGGCCTTCCCGGTGGTGGCCACTGGTTCTTGGGCCCCCATTTTCAGCATCCCTTCCGTCCACTGATTTTTAACCGTCAGGAGAATAAAGACAATGTAGACCATACTGCACCCTCAGCCAAGAGGGACCGGGTGGGAGGGAAGGACCCCCACCCTGGTAGCCAGCCCACTGGACGCACCCTCTGGCTGCTGTGCAACCCACCCCACCCTGTGAGCTACATTGGTTAGGAGGGCCCCCAGAAGCCACCAAAGGGACTGGAGCAGAGTGGGAGGCTGCCTGTCTCACTTCTTGCCCCCAGATCCATCTGCACCCTGGCCGGGATTTCCTCCTTTTGCCATTTGCCCCCCTCCCCCAGTCTTTGCCCTCTCTGTGAGTTGAAGCGCCTGAGCACGCACGCACGCATGCACACACACACACACACACCCTCCGCAGCCTAGAGCTCCTGCCCGTCCCCCTCACCCCGGGGCCCAGCTCCTCCGTGCTCTTGCCCTGGCCCAGGCAGGCCCTGAGCTCTCCCGAGAGAATCGGGAGCAGGGGAAGCAGGACTCTTTCTCACCATCACTGCCTTGGAGGTGCTGCCCCGTCCCTGGCCCCTCCCGTCTCCCTAGTCCTGACCCCTCCCCCCCCAAAACACACCCACACCCATTCATCTCACCCACACCTCCTTGGCCCTGCGTTCATCACTCCATGGAGCAGTGGTCTCCCTTGGAGTAAGGAGAGGGTGTCTTTCCTGTGCTTTTTTTTTAACATGCGCATCACCTTCCCAAGCCCCAGAGGCCCTCTCTTGCGCCGCTGCCCCTCCCCCCCCAGAGGGTGGCAGGGCAGGGCCCCCACTGCAACCCGCTCCCCTGCCCCTTGAAGGGGAGCTTGGTGTGTGTGTGTGTGTGTGTGTGTGTGTGTGTGTGTGTGTGTGTGAGGCTGCCTGCAAGAGAGTCCAGCCAAGCAGGGAGCATGGCGCTGGCCAGCGTTCCAGGTGTGCCTGCTCCTCCAAGGTGCCATGGCTGGGGGAAGCAGGAGCAGAATCCTGGAAGCCACGGGGGGGGGGAGAAGAGGAGGGGGGTCTCTTTCAGACGGAGCAAAGCCTGGTCCCTGTTTGCAAGAGCAGGCCAGCCCTGCCCAGAGGAGGCTTGGTGTGAAGCTCCGTGGCAGAATTCCGGCAGCGGACAACTCCAGACGCACCCTCGAGGGATCCCGCCCGACTCTTGCTTAGGCTCAGAGACACCCACAATCCCTTGCCAGGAAACTCCGGGTCCCTGGAGTGGCAGGAAGGAGGCAAGGCACTTGCTAAGGAGGCAGGATCCCCTTCCAGGCCCTTCCGGAACCCTGGGTGGCCAACGCCAACTCCCAGCTACAAGGCGCGAGGGGCAGCCGCTGCTCCCTTCACCCTATTTGGCCCAGAATAGAAAGGAGGCACTGGACCCGGGGTCATCTAAGGACAAGGCAAGGGGATTGTGCAGCGGAAACAGGGTTGCCCCACTCGGAGTGGGAGTTGTGGCCCCTCTCGTTTCGAACAGGCCTGGTTGGCTTCTGCCTGGCCTGACCTCTCTCCACCCCAGTGCTGGTGGCCGGCCCCACGTCAGGCCCTGCAGTGCCCAGAAGGCCTGCGTTCCCTGACGGAGAAATGCCCTTTCCAGTGGGAGGTGCTGAGAATGGCTGCGAGCCCCGGTCCATATGACGGAACGACCAGTGACCCCTGGAAGGGAGCCAAGGTGGGAGGCAAGCAGCCCAAGTTTCCACCGGGCCTATTTTTACAAATTCTCTCCACCCCCAACCCCCCCGATCCTATTCCTGCGCTTTCAACAGCCTCTCCATGTGGGCATGTATATATTTAGGCAGGATGAACACTAGGATGTGGGCCTGGGAAGAGGGTCAGGAGGAGGAGTCTTCGGGTGGGGAGCCATCTGCTCCACAGAGGGGGGGGAGCCCCCCGGGGGGGGCTTCTGTGGGTGGTGGGCCTTGAAGCTCTTCCAGGAGGCCGGAGGAAGGTCAGAAGAGCCCCGGTAGAGAAGGGCGGAGAAGTCCCATGTGACGCCCTCCAGAGGAGTGGGACTACAACTCCCATTCTCCCCAGCCAACATGGGTGTTGGAGAAGATGGAGCCTCAGCTGTCTGGATGACACCCCTCCACACACGTCTAAGAAAGCAGAAAGACCCAGAGGACTCAGTCTCCCAGCAGGGTTCACACCCAACACCTGCACCCATTGCCCTGCTGCCTCCTCATGATCCCACTCGCCACCCCACCCAGGTCCCTGTCCTCCCGGTGGTGACACAGCCAGGCTGCTGCCCGGCTCCGGCCTGCCCTACCACTCCCGAGGAGCATGGAAATCTTCCCCAGATCCCTTGCACATTCCAGGCCACAGATTTGCCTGTAGGAAAAATAAACTTGGGAGCCACCCGGAAACTTTGCCTTTCCAGCTACCCACCCCCACCCCACTTGCACGGAATTTGCACAGCTTCTAGGAGAGCCCAGACACTTACCATCCCCATCATTGGGGGGGGGCAGCCATCTGCAAGAGCCACAGCCTGTGGATTCAAGTCACATCCTCATTTTATTTCAAGTGCTGGCCCCAGAGCCCCCGCCACCCAGCCAGAGTTAAATCCAGTGTGAATCTAAAGCCCAGTGTTGGAAAACGCCAGTCCCCTCCAGTCCGCCCAGTGTCAGCTCAGGCTGAGCAGCTGGTAGTGGGCCTTGGCCGCCGAGGCCTGCTGGATGCCCTCATTCCCCTTTCCCGGCCGTGATCCTCCACCAGAGGCTGGCATGATAAGCCTTGATCCCGAACCAGCCGACGATGCTGGCCAGCAGCGTGAACAGCAGCAGCATCACCCCAAAGGTGGAGAGGAAGGTGGGCGCCCTGGGCAGGCGGGGCAGCCCGGCCACCACTGCCGCCACCTCCTGCATCTCCCCATGGATCATGTGGAGCTCATCCAAGATGCTCATGAAGGAGCAGCAGTGGAACCACTGGTGGCTGTGGCCCCAGATGTCGAACGTCCCGGGGCTGAAGCGTTCGGGGATCTTGCTGACGTTGACGATGCCCGAGGCCAGTAGCCAGAAGCAGTGGCGCAGGAAGAAGTGGCCCAGCCCCTGCCCGCCCTCACCGGCCCACCAGAGCTTATGGAAGACCGGGATGGAGACCACCAGGAAGGGCAGCAGGAAGACCAGGGTGCGGATGAGGTAGCGGTAGCGCGGCCACTGGTGCCGGGTGATGCAGCAGGCCAGGGTGCAGAAGAGGGCAATCAGGCAGGCGCTGGGCACGTACAGGACCTCGAACCAGGCGCCCAGCGGCCCGGCCAGGGTGCAGAGCCAGCCGCCTGGGCCCTCTTGGGCCGCAGCCCAGGGGCCGGTGGAATGGTTGCCTCTGGAGCCGACGAGGCCACGACCAGCTGGGGCCAGGGCGGGCGATCCCTCCCACGGGTAGATGTAGTAGAAGTAAGCCAAGGAGGAGCCCACCGTGTAGGCGCTGATGGTGCCGTAGTCGATGTAGAAGCAGATCTCACGGATGACCAGGGACATGGAATTGAAGAGGTGCGCCATGCTGCTGGCCACCAGCAGGCTGCCCACGCCCAGGCAGTAGCTCCAGAGCGGGTAGAAGAAGGGGTCCCCCGGGCCCGCGGGCCCGGGCATCGGCGGCGCCCCCTCGGCCCAGAAGGGCTGCAGGCAGTGGAAGGCGAAGATGAAGACGGCCAGGAAGTGGGTCCAGAAGTTGCCCGTCTCGTTGGTGGCGCGGAAGGCGGAGGCCAGGCACTGGGCGAAGGTGTAGCCCGGGCACCGGTAGCCGCTCAGGATGAAGCTCTCCGTCATGCTGGCCGGCACCTCGCTGGAGCGCAGCAGCCGCCGCCCCGGGCCCCGCCGACCCCGCGGCCCGGAGCCCGGGGCCCGCTCGCCGCCCGCGCCCATGGAGGGCCGCCCGTTTGCTGGCGAGGCGCGGGGCGAGTCCGCCCGCCCAGACCCAGGCCTCTCCTTAGGGGCCGCGGGATCCAGGCTCTGGCGCGGAGGGCATCCCTCCCCCCCCCCCCCGCCACACACACACACACACAACCAACAACCCCCACCGCCAGCCCCGCGAGGGTCCAGCGGCGCTCCTGCCTTTGGGCGTGCGGCGGTCAGTCCAGTGGCCCCGGCGGGACCTTGGCTGGGCGCCTCCGGCCCGGGGCCCGGGGGGGGGGGGCGCTGGGGGGCGCTGGGGGGCGGTGGGACCGGGCCGAGGATGATGCTGCGGCGGCGGCGGCGGCTCCTCGCCTGGTTGCTATGGCGAAGCTGCCTCTGCTCTGCGGCCACCACCCTCCGCGGCGGAGCGGCCGGCTGGGCTCAGCCCTGCGCTCGGGACCCCCGGAGCCCGCCGCCCTTCCTCGGCGGGCAGGGGCGGGATTCGGCGCGGCTTGGGGGGGGGTGGTGGGCTGGGGGGCGAGAAGCGGCCGCAGCGCCCTCCGCCTCCCTCGGCCCGGCTCCGGGATGGGAGGAGCGCAGCGGGGAGAATGACAGCCGGCGAGGACGGAGGCGCTCCGGTTCTGCCCGCCCCCCCCCCCCCAGCCCCGGGACGAGGCGCCTTCCTGCTGCGCCCCCGCCACAGGGGAAGCGGCCAGGGCTCCGGGCAGGGTCGCCGGCGGAGGGGCAGCCGCCTGGGTCAAGGCTCAGTGCCGGCGGAGGCGGCGGGGGGGGCGGGCGGCGCGCAGGTGGCGGGGCGGCGGGGCGCCCTCCTTCCCTGCCTCCCTCCCGGGGAAGAGCCCTCCTGCCGGGCTGCCCGGAATCCCGCCACACGGACGCAGGGAGGGCAGAGGACAGAACCCCCGGGTCCTCCGGCGATGCCCCCCCCCCGCGGCAGAAACGCTGTCTGGGCAGGGTGGCACAGCCTGGGTAGCATCCTATGGGAGGGTTGCCGTGCCCCTTCCCGGCTCCTCTTTGGGGCGCTGCCTCTTGCGGGGAGGAGATGCCAGGTTCCCCTGGGGCACCGGCCTGCCTCCTCCTCCTCCTCCTCCTCCTCCTCCTCCTCCTGTCACTTGCTTTCCCGCCTGGGTCAGAGAGCTGGAGAGCCGCTGGGGGAGCCTGCCCCCCCCCTCTGGTCCTGGATGCCGGTTCTCATCAGGCCTAGTCATCTTGTTGGTCCCTGGGGGAGGGGGGGAAGGGAATAGCGGTTAGTCAACATCTGGCCAGCTGGAAGTGCCCAACCCCCATGGATTATTGATAACTGACTGGATTTGTTTCCATGCCTGCCTGTTCCACACACACACACACACACACACACACCTCGCTCCAGGGATCAGGGCAGCTCAGGAGACAAATAAAACCCAAATGAAGCTAAAGGCACCACCCTTGGAATCCTAGCCTCCAGAAGGCAGCCTAAAGGCTCCATGGCAGCAGCCCTTTGAATTAATTCCACCACCCAGAGGCAGCCACCAAGAAGGCCTCCCTTCCCTTCTTCAGCCAACAGGCCCGGGAAAGAGAGAGAAAACTAATAGCAGAAGGGCCTCCCAAGACCTCCAGCCCTGGCAGGAGTCCCATGGGGAGAGGAGGTGCCTCAGGCCGACAGAGGAGGTCCCTGGCCTGTCGGCCTCCAAGGATCTTGGCCAGCCCTTCTTCGCAAGCAAGCAGAACCAGCAGCCCAGAGATCTGGCTCCGATCCCTTTGCAGCCACAAAACCTCTCAGACACACACACCTTGCAAGACGGTTGTGTGGAGGCAGCCAGGAGGGGGAGACCCATTCCCCCCCCCCATACATACCTCCTCGAGCTCATGGCGGAAAAGGTGGGGCAAGGCAATCAGTCCATCAATCAGTCAAACAATCAATCAAAGCTACCTCCGAACACATTGGTGAGGATTCCGTTTCTTGCACGTCTAGAAATGCATGATTTCACTGTATTCTCGAGTACTTTCACAGAGATCTGATGGTTGTGTTTTGAGGGGGAGGGCTGTTTGGCCATGTACTCTGTGTGCTCTGGAATTCTAGCTCCCGATGATGCTCCTGCTCTCTGAAGATACTGGCCACAGAGACTGACAAAACATTAGGAAGAAGAAAAACCTTCAGAACATGGCCAAACAGCCTGAAAAACTCACAACAACCATCAGTGCATGGTTTTAGTGGCTGTTTTGTTTATCAGCTTTTAATATCTTAAATATTCTGGGTGGCAATCCACTGAATTTTTCTCCAACTCACTGAGGGTTTCATTTTTTTGTTGCAAGTTTGGGGAGGAAGTTTCCAATTCTGACATTATTGTTTTGACATGGAAAGCCCCCAAAGCCCTCCTCTCTGGTTAGAAATATTTTCAAAGGGACAAATGAATAAGCTGGATGTATTCCATTGGACTGCCCTGGAGAAATGGAGAAGGGGTGCTTGAGGTACATTCTACCGCAGGTGCTGATCGGACCCAGCAGGTGTTCTGCCTTGCCCAGAGAGGAGGGTTCCTTTGACACATTGCCTCAGGCTGCAAACTATTGTGGGCCACCCTTGTACCTGCCTCACCAGGCACTGAAGCCCAGTTTTGCTCTGCCAGGAAAGGGAGTGGGGAGCTCCCCCCCCCACACCAAGGCCCTGCCCTCCCTTGGCCCAGGAAGGGGCCTGGCCTGGCCAGACCCTGGCAATCTGCAGGAGAGCAACAGACGCCCTGTGATGCACTCCACTGACCCCCTCCCTTGGCATTGTGCCCACAGTTTGGCTCCTGGCTCCTTGACCTGGGTCAGTCGAAACCTCAGTGTTGCCCAGGGGACGGGTAAAGGGCAACCCCAGGGATAAAACGTTGGAAAGCTGCCCTACATGGAACAGGAGCCCCGTTTTGGGGGTGGGGGGCAGCAGTGAGCTAGGGGGGATGAGGCAGGAAGACACGAATGAGCCCCATCCAGAGGCGTCTGGGACTGTGAAGTTGCAGAGGGGGACATCCACCAAAGCCCCCCCCCCCCCGCCAGAGTCATCCAGGACAGGCCAAATACTTTGCTGGCCCCAGTGGGGGTCTTGGGCGTTGCTGAGGGGGGGGCTGCCTTTCCCCACTGACTCTGGGGGTGAAAGGCAGACGCACGCACACACACACACACACACACACACACACACACACACACACACACACACACACACACACACCGGGGCTCCTACAGCCACAGGCATTCCCGGGGGGGGGGTTGTCTCATGGCACTGGCTTCCTTGGGGGCACCACCTGGGCCAAGGGAGAAAGAGGAGGTTGGGAGGGCCGCTGGGAGCCACTGGGGGCTGCTTTGCCTTTGGTCCTGGGAGGTGGGTGATGTCCTTGTGCCTGTTCAGGCTGACCTCCAGCTCGGCTCTTCAGCCCCCTCCCCCACAGCCCCCCCCCTTGCCAAGGCATCCTCTCATCACATATTATATTGCACACGTCACTCTGGTGCTTTATGTCTGAAGAAGTGGACGTGTCCATGCAATGTTCCATTAAAATATGATATGATAGTCTTTAAGGGGCCACATGCTTTGTGTCTTTTGTTTTGTTTTTCTTTGATTTTTGCCTGCCTCTCTCCCCCCCCCCATATTTTAGACACTCCCCTTGCCACGGGGAGTTTTGGGCTAGCATGAGAGCAGAAAGGCCAGCGTCCGGAAGACAGACAGGGCCACCTGGTCCTCCCAGTTGGCTCCCTCTTGGCTCCAGGCCCAGGCCCAGGGTCAGCTAAGGACGGCCTCTCGGGCCCAGGGGCAGGAGAGGGACTGCCTAGCAGGGCTGCCCCCTCACCCACCCACCCCTCAAAGGGCTGCTCCTCCCACCTAGGCAAGGTGATCCAGTCTTGCAATCCCAGCTGGCTCCAGGAGGAGGCGCTCAGGAGCAGCTGTCAGAAGGCCCAGGGGGAGAGCAGAGAGAGGGGGGGCAAAGGGGGAGCCAGGACTCTGGGGTGTCCCCCCCCCGAGAGAATCAGAGACCAGTGGGATGTGAAAGACAATGCCCAGGGGAGGAGTGTGGGGTGCAAGCAACTGAATATCTATCTGTCCACCCATCCACCTGTCCATCCTTCCATGGTGATGATACAGACAGAGAGTTTGAATTATGCTAGCAAATGACCGGGGCTTTCTGCCACCGCCACCCCCCCATCCTTGTGAGGGTTGGGGTGAGAAGGAGCTGACGAGGCGAGCATGGCTGCAGCAGGATCCCGGAGGGCTGCTCTCCTTCTCTTTTTTTCTGAAAGGGGAGGCTGGTGGCCGTGTGGCCTGAGCCCCCCAGCCTCTGGAGAAAGGGGGAAATGTTGCCCCCCCCCAAATCCTGACCCACCAGCTGGAAAGAGGCGGGGGGGATTGCTTGTGCCAGAAGAGGGCTCAAATTCCATCCTGGATGTTGCACTTTCACAGGGGAAGCCACAGACCCCGGAGGGGGGGGTGGCTGCAGGTGGAGGAAGGGAAAGCACCCTTCCTCTCCTGCCTCCCCCTTTGGGACCCCCTTTCTGGGCCCCAGGGCCAGCCTTGGGAAAGGGGCCTCCCTGGGGGAACAGTCGTTGCGGTGCAGGAAGGGGGTTTTTCCAAGATGGGCCAAGCCCCGAGGATGGTGGCGGTGCTCTCTGCCTTAGCACAGACTGCAACTGCCCCTCTGCAGAGTCTTTCAGTGGGGCTGGACTGCTCCTGGTCCCCAGGGAGCCGAGGGGCTCCTCTCTTATGGGTAGAAGCTGGTGGCTCCATAAGAGGCCAGAGGGTGGAGGAACCAAGGGCTGGGCCTGATGTGGGAACCCATGGCGGCCTAGCTGGGCACCCCTTGGTGCAAGGACACCTGCACACACGGCCCTGCAGGAGGTGGAGCCTTGCCTGGGACCCAAAGTGCCCCCACAGTTCTACACTCCTTCCTGGACGTGTGCTAAAAGAGAGGGTGCACAGAAGCCAACCCGCAGCCCAGGCCACCAACCCCCCTCCTCTCTGCCTGCTCCTCTTGCATGCAGAAATGACCAGCACCCTGCCCTCTGTCTGGCTCCCCAGCTCCGTCCAAGCTTCATTATGGCCCTTGTGGGGGCTGAGGGTGCAATAGCTTTCCCCAGAGGAAATAACAATGCCCTTTCAACTGTTTCCTGCCCTAGTGCAAAGTGTTTGAGGATGGGTTTGCTCCTGGATGGGCAATGAAGAGCCATTACGTTTACAGAAGACCTGCTGCCAAGATAATGGCTCAGACACAGAGCAATCCAGTTCTTGGCATTGTTCACCACTTATTGGTGGGGTGGGGGTGGGGTGGGGAGGGCGCTCTTGTCTTATGGAAGTTGGTCAGGAGTGGCACCTGTATTCCCTCACTGGCCACCCCACCACTGGGCAAAGTCAAGGGCCGAGGCCACAATCCTTTGGCTAAAGGCTTGCTTATGGACAGAAAGGACTCTCCAAATGCCATCCTTAGGGGGCATCTGTGGGGCATCTGATTGTTTTCCAGCACTACCATCCTTGTCCGCAGGGATGGGTCTCTCCCTGCAAAGCCCCCTCTAACCCCTCCCCCCTTGGTGTCCCTGTGCAAAAATGAGCCAGGCAGACTCAGTAAGAGAATGGTTTAAAGGCAGCGTCAGGGGAGTAAAGAAGCAGGCAGCGACACGCAGGAACACTCCTCCTCCTGGCGAGCGCGCAGGGAGGCCACTGGCCCTGCTGGGCAGGTTATTCTGCAGAGCCAGGCTGGGCTTCGGCCAGGGGGGTGCAGAGGCCGGCTGACCCTTGGCCAGTGGAGGCCTCGTGCAGGGCTCTGTCCTTTGGTGGGCAAGGCCAGGCAGGCCACAGAGGAAGAGGAGGAGGAGGAGGTGGTGGGGGGGGTGCAACCCCCCCCAACTACACACACACCACAACCCCCCAGCATCCACGGTCCCTCTGCAGGAAGGTTCAGGTCCGGTTTCTGGCCATGGGAGCAGCACACGGGCGTTTCCCAAAGTTGGTGAGGATCTGGTGCTGCTGCGGGCGGAACGGCACCACAAAGCTGCTGGGGGTCAGCTGGCCCTCCCCCCGGGCATTCACCTGGCCCATGAAGACGAGGCTGGCCCCTGGAAGAAGGGAAGCAGAGGAGAGAGTGAGGAGGAGGAAGGAGGAGGAGGAGGAGGAGGAAAGAGAAGAGGGGCAACCCCAGCACAGGGGAGGGGAAGGGGAGAGGGAGGGGACGGGGCCATGCCCAGAAGCCCCCCCACCCCCCAATCCCGCAGATACTCCCAACTTCCTTGATGGCAAGGAAAATGCCCGGACCCTCCTTGCCATGGTGGCAAGGTGCCTTCAGCTGCCTGACACCCTTCAATGGCAGGGACTACAACCGCACAGGCAGGGGATGATAGATAAAGTAGTCCAACCGCTCCAGGAGCTACAGTCCAGGGAAGACTGCCTGCATTGCCTTCCAAGTGTTGGCCTCACGATGAACACCAAGCATCTCCAGGGAGACAAGACACTCTGGTGGCCGGCCATCCTGGGCCAGGGGGAGGCAACCCTCAGGTTGGGGAGGGCACCCGCCCTTCTCTGGCAAGCCAAGGGGCTCCTGGCATGAGCCCTCTCCCACCCTGCCAAGCCCCCCTCTTCCGTTCTCTTGCGCTGAGGCCCCTTTGCTGGGGGGGGGGGCGGCGAACATGGTCGCCCTTTCAGCTGATGCCAACAGGAGTGGAAGGTACAAAAGAGACACTGCCCCGCCATGCCCCCCTTGCAGTCCTACTCTTGCCTATCATCATCATCATCATCATCATCATCATCATCATCATCATCATCATCATCATCATATTTCCCACGGACACCTGGCCAACCCCATTTCCTACACGGATTCTCCTCACCCCACCTGCACTTGAGGAATTCATGGCCCTCCCCTCCACTGGGGCACCTGGAGGGTAGCAAAGGGCCAGGGTAAGAATATTTCAACCCATCCGAGATGCAGCCGTGCTCGGGGGCCATTGTGCAAAAGAGTGGAAGGAGCAGCTTGTGAGAGGGAACTTGCATGTGGGCAATGCAAGGGAGGGTGGGCGGGGCATCACAGTGAGCTCAGAAGGAAGCCGAGGGGGGTGGGGGGGGGCGCTCACCTTTCTTGAGGATGGGGCACTGCCTGCAAGGGACATTCAGGCGGAGTGTGCCCCCGCTTCCTGCCGAGGGCAGGTTCAAGGTGCCAGCCTTGTAGGTGTTCAGAAATGTCACGGTGGCCGTGACTTGGCTGCCGGCTCCTCGCACGACTGAGTCCACCGTGCCCGTGATCACTGCAAAGCAAAAGGGAAGGAGGGAGTTGGCGGAGCCCTCCTCTGGGCCCGATCCAGGCAAGCGCCAGGGTGCAAGGCACGGCGGAACTGGTCCTGGAACCTCCCACTCTGCAGACGGCTCACATTTGCTTCTGGAAGCCATCCGAGGCCGGGCGTGGGCACCCCTGTTCTCGCCATTTCAGAACGTGGCCCGTGGCCCTGGTGACCTGTTCCCCTCCTCCCTGGCCGAGTCACATGAACGGCCACTTGCTCACCAAAATCACTGGCACAGAAATTGCTCTGCAGCGTTCCAGTCCGTCGGCAGCGTTGTGGGCACACCACCTCATCTGGGGGGGGGGGGGGGGGGAAAGAAGGATGGGAGGGGGGTATAGGGAAGGGGGTATCAATACAGCCCCATGCACCCACACCCGAGGCTAGAGGGGGAAAAGTATACAGTGGGCCCTTCCCCTCAGCATTGAAGGAGGGGAGGATCCGGGAGCCTCTGCCCGGATAAGAGAGAAAACACTCTACACATGCTCAGAGGGACTGTCCTCCCAACAATCCCCCTGGCCTTCCCTGAACGCCTCCCACTGCCCTTCTGGCTCCACTCCTTGGCAAGGCTCCTTGGTTGGACTTCCCTACCGGTCACTGCTGCGGCTGTGGGTCTGGGTCTCGGTGCTGGTTTCGGCCTTGCGGCCGGTTTGGCCGGCTTGGGCTTTGGGGCCACGGGCTTCCTGACCGGCTGGACCGGCTTGGAGCCTGGGAAGACGCGGGCGGGGGGCCTGGTGCTGCTTCCGTCCACCAGCTCACTCGGGTCCTTCATCACGTAGGAGGCGGAGAAGCCGTCGGCCGTCACGCTGAGGTCAGAGACAAACTGGACCAGGAGTTCGTTCCCCTGCGAGTGGACGGGGCTGCCGGCGGGAAAGGAGAGACAGGGATCAGGCAGAAGCCCTGCAAGAGGCCCTTCCCCCCACCCGGAGGATTTCCCTTGGGGGCAGAGGGGGGCTTTCCCGAAGGAGCCTCTGACGGGGGGGGGATGGGGGTCTGAGAGGGACCCAGGGAGAAGCTTTGCTAGACAGGAGAGGCTTTGCTGAAGCAGACTCCCTTGCAACAGCAGCGCTACTCAACAAACATTTTTATTAAAGGAAACTATATGTAACAAACAGTGTCAGCAAAACACAGCCCACATAACGTAACATTCATTAATACAAAATGAAAAGTGAAAAAGAAAGAAAGAAAGAAAGAAAAGGTGAAAAAAACAAGAACGGGGAAACAAACTGCTTGTACTCATGTGACTTTCTCCTCCCTTCACCCTTGGGGACTATTCCTCTATTCCAGGGCAATCTGTAATACAGTGGTACCTTGTATAAAGGAATTAATTAGTTCCAAATGAAATTATGTTAAGCAAATTTTCCTTTATACAAATTTCCCATAGGAATGCATTGAAAACTGAGTAATCCCATTTTTATGTTGCACGGATTTGCCCCACAGGCGATTCTGTTAAGCAAATTTCCCCTATCTCTGGAATTTTTTATGTTGTACAAACTTTATGTTATACAAACTGTTTGTTATACGAGGGTCCACTGTATTATTAACTTGCTTATTCATTCTTTTCGTGATGCTACCCCCATTGTTTCCAGAAATACAGACTGAATCTTCACTGGGAGTGTGGCCTTTTCTTTTCTCAAATACATATGCCAAGAATGCATTCCACAACTATCTTTAAAATCAACAGTAGGAGATACTGTAACGCCTTTCCTAATTTTTAAATCACATGTCAATTCCACAAACTTATCCTGCTAACGATCTAATTAGCTCCCCCCCCCCGCTGCCCACCATATTAATAGCTTTTGCTTTTCTTGATTTGCTTGGCTTCCAGCCTGTCTCCCAGAGCTGGCTTGCAAGATTAAAAGCAGGGACTCAGAGAAAACAAACTGAATACCCTTCCCCGTTCAGTGTGGGAGCAAAGGGAACTCCCGTTTGGAGGAGGGACAGGGCTCCTCTGGAGTGGGACGTCCAGGACGGACGTGGGTGGACAAGGGCTCGAGGCGAGAGGGGCCCTGCCTCCCTACCTGGGCGAATGGTCCCCACAGAACTTGCCGATGCGCTGGGAGTCGTCCCGGTCACCTCCGTTGAAAACGGCCACGTAGTCGTAGCGGCAGTAGGTGTCGGGCTCCACATCAAACTTCCCAAAGGTCAGGACAATCACCTGGGTGAGGGGGGGGGCGAGGAGGAGGAAGAGAAGATCTGGCCCAAAGGTTTGGGATCCACTCTGGTGCTCAGTCCCTGCAGTTTATTCCCATGGTGGTGGTGGTGGTGGTGGTGGTGGTAAGCCAGGGCTCCTCCCCAGGGGGGGGGATCCTGGGATTTGTAGTTTTGGTCCCTATGTTTTGTACACCAACATCTTTTTTGGGGGGGGGCATTGTAGTTGGCCACCAAGCCCCTCACCAAACCCCTCATCCCAGGAGTGCCATAGGATGGAGCTGTAGCAGAGGCCAGCCAGCCAAAGCCACGGGGTGGGGGTGGGGGTGGGGAGGCGTGGAGGGGCCGCAGGGGGCAGATGGTACCTTGTCCTTCGGGGCAATGATGTGCCAGGAGCAGCTGATGCCCGGCGGGTAGTCCGTCTCAGGCCAGTTGGGGGTCTTGAGGGTGCCTTGGGGCTTCTCCAGCTTCCCTCCACAGAACTGGTTGTCTGCCCAAAATGAACCGGGGAATGGGGGGTGGGGGGGGGAGAGGGAGCCAAGTGAGACAAGGGGGACCCTAACCCTTACCCCCACCCCACCCCACCCCATCCGCTGCGGGCAGAAGCAGGGGCAAAGGGCAAAGGGTGCCTTGGGGGAGGAAAGAATGCACCAAGAATGCCCTTGTGCCCTGACGGGAGGGGATGCAAGCGGCCCACCGCCCCACCCCTTGAAAAGCCCCCCTGGCCCAATGGCAGAGAGCGGGCCAGGGTGCAAGGAAGGTGGCACAAAAGAGTCCAGAAATGGCCGGAGGCAGGACGGCTGGTCCGGATGCCTTTTCTATGGAGACTTCCCAACCCAGAGAGGGAGAGAGAGAGAGAGAGAGGGGGGGGGCAGACGCTGGTGGGGGGGGGAGTGCAGAGAGAGCTCCAAGCCCAAGACTGTGGGCAAGGAGGCGTGTGTGTATGTGTGTGTGTTTATACAAACACATCTCCCTCCCCCAACCACCAAAAAATAGAGAGCAACCAAGGAGCACTTACGGAAAACCACCCATTCTCGGCTAATGAGGGTCTGCAGAGGAGCCAGGAAGAGAAACGGGATGCCAGGAGGTGCCCAGGGCAAAAAAAGGCCACCCCGCATCCAAGTATGGGTGCAACGGGTGTGGTGTGTGTGTGTGTGTGTGTGTTGGGAGGGCAGCACAGCACTGTCGAGGAGCGGCGGCTGGCCTGTCCCCCTGCCCCGCCACCCGTGTCCCACTCTCCACCCCCCCCCACCCCCGCTGGCTGGCCAAGTATTGCAGATCCTGGCTCCTAGCCCCCACTGGCTTCTAGGAAGGCCGGCCCTCTCCCCGCCTGGTGGCCAAGAAGCAAGGCCTGGCCCTCCCCCCCCCTCACAGACTCCCCCCCCCCCGCCAGGACAGGCGGTTGCTGCTTCCAGGGACTGCCCCCCCACCCCCTTCCAGGAAGGCTTAAGGGGAGGATGCCACCTTTTCCCCACCTCTAACACGAAGACCCACCGCCTGAGGAGGGCCCCACTTTTCTAGATGTGGGGTCCTGTCTTCTCCACTGGGGGCCACTCAGAAGACACACCGCGGCCCCTTCCCCACCTCCTCCTCCTCCTCCTCCTCCCTGGCCAGGCCGTAGCGGTTGCTTTTTCTGGCTGGGCCCCGAATCCTCCCCACTTCCTGCAACAGCAGAGGGATTCTTCTCATACCGAATGGAGGTCAAAGAGTCGATGGTGTGACCACCAGGCTTGCATTTGGAACCTCTCATTCCTTGCATCTTCCCTCTTGGAAACTCGCCCCCTCCCAGCCAGAGGGACAGGCACCCCCCCCCCCACACACACACACAGCCAGCTAACTGTCCTGGCTTGATGCTCACCCTCCACCCTGCCCCTCATCACTGTCTCCCTTGGACCTCCTGGGGCCCTAGAGGTGGCCAATTGTGGCCAAAGCAGGCAGCCCCTTTGGGGCAAAGAAGGGGACCATCTTCAAAGACCCAACAGTCACAAAGGGCAAATGTGAGCAATTACGGGATGAACTAAAACCAGATGCATATTAAAAGTTATTAAATAGAAGCAGCAATGGAAAACTATCCCTCATGACTGTAAGCTGCCTGGGGTCCTTTTCCAAGGAGAAAGGTGGGGTAAAAATACTCAAAAATAAGTAAATAAATAAATAAACTAACTACGATCCCCAGATAATTTCTCCCTGTACCACACACACACACACACACCAAACCTAAACCTGCAATAATAATGGCCCGTGGCACCTGGAGGAAGCAGGGCTTGACGACCCGTTTCCCACCCCGATTCTACTTGGCACAGGCCCCGAAAGGATCCAGGGCCATTGGCCAGCAGAATTCTGGTGGGATGGCAGCCAGCTACCACGACCCCCCCCCCAAGTTCCACAAAGCCTTTGGACACCACCTTGCCCAGAGCCGTGGCCGTCCGACTCCTGCCTGCTGGATCCCGTTGGCATAGCCAGAGGTTGGGGATTCTGGGAAACCAAGTCCAAGACTCCTCCTCCCCCCCCCCAGGGGGCGCCCGCTGACCGCTTGAGCGGCAACTCCCATCCTCCCCATCCCGTGCCAAATGCGGTGGGCCAGGCAGGGGCGGGCAATCTCTAGATGGGCTGATGGTATTGGACCGGCATTCCACCTCACCCTTTGCCAACCTGGCCACCTGAAAAGGCAGCCCCAGGCTGCTCCTGGGCTAGGGAAGGCCAGCAGAGGGGGTGGGGGTGGGCACACACCAGGAAAGGGAGGGGGCGGCAGCTCACCATCGACGTGCGGGCAGCCCCCCGCTGAACCAGACGAGGAACCCTCGCCCCGCCGTTTGCCCTCGTCCGACACCATCTGCAGCATCATCCGGTTGGTGGTGGAGAGGATGGCGCCCGGGCGGAAGGTGCCGCAGAAGCGCCCTAGCCGCTGGGACTCGGTGGCCGAGTGCCCGTTGTAGACGTCCAGGTAGTCGTAGCGGCAAATGGGGTCTGGCTCCATGTCAAAGACCCTGAAGGACAGCATGGCCACTTGCCCTTCCGGCACCTGGAGGGAGGAGGCGGGGGGGGGTCAGGTGGGCAGGCACAGCTGGAGGAAGCGGGGGGGGGCAAAGGCATTGGCCTCTTGTGGGGGGGGGCAGGATGGGGAGCCCAGGCAGAGCTGGGGCTGATTTGCAACCAATTCTGATTTTGGATAGAAGTCAGTGAGCCGGCCCCCCCCCCCCCCCCCCCCCCAGGAACTGGAGAGCAGGGAGGTGGCTGCTGTTTGGAGGGAGCCGGATTTTATTAGAGACTCTAATGAATGGAAGCCTCATGGACTGAGGGAGGAGCCCCCCACCCCTGGCTGGGCAATGGCAGCCGGGCACTGCCGCCTCGTGCCCGGCTGTCGGTTTGTGTGGGGCAACGGGAAAAGGCCTTTTTTCTCCTTAGGGGCCATGGAAATGCATCCTTGCTCCCCGGAAGTCATTGTTAACCTTCTGCAGTGGGAAAAGCACACAGGAGGACATGCAAACCCACATCCGCACCCACACCGAAGCACACTCCCACAACGAAACCCTCCGTGTTTAGGGTGAGGCTGGGGCTGCTGAGCAGGGAATTTCGGGCAGGCTCAGGAGAAGGGCCAAATCCTGCCCCACGTCCTCCTCACCGTGATTGTCCAGGTGCACTTCTTGTTCGGCAGGTAGGGGCTGGGGAACCCCTCGCTGGCGATGTAGCCTGAATCCCCAACGTGGTCCCCTCCGCAAAGGAAGACAGGCCTGCAGGGGGGAGGAAAGGAAAGAGAGAAGGGGGCTAATGCAGAAGAAGAGGGCCAGGCTGCCTTCCCACAGGAGGAGGAGGAGGAGGAGGAGGAGGAGGAGGGCTGTGGGGGGGGGCAACAGGAGAGCAACTCAGTCCGCCACAGCAGCTGCCCCGTGATGCCTGCCTGGCTCCCTCCCCTCGGACGAGAACAGAAGGCACACTCTTCTGGGCGGGGGGGGGGGGGGGCAGGAGAATAACAGGGACCCTCTTCCCCAGGCCTCTGGTCCGCGTGTTTGCCTCGGAGCTTTGAAAACCCCACCCTAATACTGTACATATTTAGAACAATAATTAGGCTGAGCAACTGCAGATGCTGATTTCTTCATGAACCTTTTGCTATTCGAGAAAGTCTGGAGTATTCTCGAAGGCTTTTCACGGCTGGGATCTGATAGCTGTTGTGAGTTTTTTCAGGCTGTTTGGCCGTGTTCTGGAAGTTTTTCTTCCTGACGTTTTGCCAGACTCTGTGGCCAGCATCTTCAGAGGGCAAGGAGGTCAGGGGAACCTGGAGTTCTGTCTGTGCTCTGGGGTTCCCTGACCTCCTTCCTCTCTGAAGATGCTGGCCACAGAGTCTGGCGAAATGTCAGGAAGAAAAACTTCCAAAACACGGCCAAACAGCCAGAGAAGCTCACAACAGCTAAAAACCTGGAGCGTTGGAAGAGTGAGTGGGGGAAGTAGGAGTCGTGAGAAGGTGTGGGAAGGAGGGCCGGGGAGAGAGATGCAGGTCACCGGGAACCACTTGTCTGAAAAGGTGGATGAATCCAGGCCTTAAGAGTACCATTCCCCAGGCTGGCCCTTTCTGGATCCCTTAGACTACAAATCCCACCATCCCCAGCCAGAACAAGAATGGTGGGAATTAAAGACCAACGGGGGGGGGGGGTCTAGAGAGGGCCTGGATGAGGAAGCCAATTCAAACTTTAAGAAGACCCCATTGCCCCCCCCTCCGCCTGGAAGGAGGGCAAAGGTCCCTTGCAGGGGGAGGGGGCCGCTCTGGCCAGCACCCACCAAGGGCGCTTCAGGACTTCTCCAGAGGCTTCAAGGGTCCTGGCTCAGCATCGCAACCCCCTCCCCACATCAGCCCTGGCCCATTCTCTCCTCTTGGTCTTTCTTCCAGACCCAAAAGCCACCGCCACCCCCAAACACACACACACCAACTCCAGCCTCCCCACTCCCCCCCCACCGCTTCCAGTAGCTGCCTGACACCCCATCCAAAAATTCTGGGCATCCACGCGGCTCTTGGCGGCCCCTGTCACCGCCTGGCCTCCCTTAAAGCCTTCCAGATGTGCCGAAGGGCTTGGAGGGGGGAGGGGGAGGAAGCGGCCCACGCTCCCCACTCTGGCAGCCAAAGTGGGGCAGATCAGGCAGCGGTGGGGCCGGCGAGAAGGGGAGCAGGGTTATGGGGGGGGGCGGCGGCGGGGGGGGGGAGACAGCGGCCACCTTGTTGGGGGGGCCCGTCACCGTCGCAGCAAGTGGCCCGGATGAGGAGGGGGCGGTGAGCCAGATGGGGATTCGGGGGGGGGGCGCATCTGGGAGCCATCAGGGAGGAGCGGGTCCCCGCCGCGGGGCAGCGGAGAAGGAAGGCGCAGGGGGGGGGGGTGTCGGTCATCCCGGAGCGCCAGGGACCGGGGTGGGTGGGTGGGGGGGGGCGCCGCCTACCTGGTCTGGTTGGTGGTCGGGGGGGGCGGCCTCCTGGGCGCCGGCGAGCCGCAGCCGCGAGAGCAGGAGGGCCGGCAGGAGGAGGGCGAGGGGGAGGAGGGCGAGGGAAGCGGGGCGCTCCATCCCAGTCTCGGTCGGGGCTTCTTCGGGCGCCGGCGGGCAGGAGGGCGGGCGGGCGGGTGGACGGACGGGGCGGGCGGGCGGGCGGGCGCGGGGCTCTGCTGGGCGGCGGAGGGACTGGCGGAGCAGCAGCGCCGGCGGCCTCCCGTCTGGGTTTGCGAGCGGACGGCTGCGGGGGTTGGGGCGAGGGGGTTGGGGGGGGGGCGCGCCAGCCAGCCAGCCAGCCAGAGGGGGCGGGTTTGGGACAACGGGACAACCCAGGAGGGGCCGGCGCAGCGCCGACGGGGCGGGCGGGAACGGCGAGGAGGGACGGAGGGAGGACAGCCTTGTGGTCACACCGCTCGGCTGCTCGCAGTAGAGGCAAGAAGGCCGGCAAGCGTGTGCAGAGTGCCCGGGGGCGGCTCCAGGCCCCGGTAAGGTGGCACGAACGGTTCTCTCTCTGTGCGCACGGGGGTCCCCAGGGCCAGGCGTAGGGCAGTGGCTGACGCTTCTCTCCGCGAGGGCTCGGGGCAGAGAGGCAAAGCGAGCGGAGACCTGGGCCGGAACTTTTGACCGTTGCTTTCGAGAGGCCGGTTGCGAGAGTCCCCGGAGTGGCCCTGCTAGTGGCGACCCTCAGCCGCCGGCTCAGCCTTTGGAAAGGGAAGCCTGTGGCTTCTTTGGGGAGTCAGTCCATCTCAGCCTTGGCCCTTCCTCTCTTCCTGCTGCCTTCCACTTTGTCCAACGTGATGGTCTCTTCCGGGGAATCCTGTCCTTCTCAGGAGGTGCCCAAAGCAGGACAGCCTCAGGGTCAACATTCTTGCCTCCGGAGAGAGTCCCGGCCTGACTTCGTCTAGGTCGGAGCCACTTGTTTGTCGGTCCAGGAGTCCAGGGTCTCTAAATCTCTCCGCCTGCACCGCCTTTCAAAACCCATCGGTTTTCTTCCTGCCAGCTTTCTTTAATAATCAGCGTTTACACCCGCCCCTGGTGAGCGGAGGTGTAAGCAAATGCGATGGTCTTAGACTTGAGGACCTTTTCTAGTTCCTTCGTGGCTGCCCTTCAGAGCCTCGGTCTTCTTCTGATTTCTTGGCTACTGAAGCCTCCGTTTGGGCTGATGGTTGAACGGCGGCATACAAAATTTCTAATTGTTTCTTCATTGCCAACGTCGAAGTTGCATAGTTCTTCTGTAGTCAACCGGAAGCTGAGTCATGGCAGCTGGGCTTCCTTTTTGTGTGAGATCCAAACGTTTCACTACTCGTCTAAGCAGCTTGGTCAGTCTGAGGAAAGTTGGTGAGAAGCTGGTGCTATTCAGACGCGGGGACCAAGGTGAGCCATAAACTGGAGGCCTTGCCACGAACTTTCCTCAGACTGACCAAGCAGCAGCTTGGAGGAGTAGCGAAACGTTTCGATCTCACGAGAAAGGAAGGCCATTTGCCATGACTCCACTCCCAGGCAACCTCACCTGGAGCGCAGAGCCATCCTGTAGGCAGGAGGAAGCCAAGGGAGCAGAAGCAGCCCTGCGCCGCCTCGCCTCCGCCCACGAGGGGCATTCGAGACACCCCGGTGGGAGAGGCCCGTCTGGTCGAGAGCAAAAAGGCGGCGGGGCTCGGAAAAGTGACTTTCCTGGAACTCCGAGAGGAGCAGAGACTCTTAGTACCCCGAGGATTCTGGGAATTGTAGTCTCGAAAACATATATAGCTTTGCCACGTTCGGGCTGGGCGGGGACGCTCCTGGAGAGGGCAAAGACTCCTCCCTCAGTGTATGACGCACCTAAGAGCTTCGGCCAATCAGAGCGTGCTCACGCGAAGGGGCTCGCCCCTCCCCTTTGGCGGGCGTGGCCTAGAAGCGGGGAAAACCGGCAATTATCAATGGATGATTTCCTGTTTGCCTCTCTGGCCAATAGCAACGCGCGGCGGGAGGGAGCCGCCCATCGGGGGGGGCGGAGAGGAAGAGAGTGGGACCAATAGGAGCCCTCGGGGGCGGGGCCAAGGAGCGAGCTCCCGGGAAGCCGCAGGTGAGCGGGGGTGGCCGGAGGGGCGAGGAGTAACGGGGAGGGGGAGGGGCTTCCGCAGCCCCTTGGCTCGCCCCCCCCATCCTCGCCCCGCCCCCCTCGTCCCTGCTGCAGACCCTTTTGGGGGGGGGCGGCGGCACCCCCCAGCCCAGCCCACCCCCTCTGGCGAGACCCCCCCCCCTGCCTCCTGGGCCTCCTCGGCGCCTTTGGGAAGAGGGGCGGCGGGGCGTCCCCACCCCCCACCCCGGGGGGCTGCGTCCTTTGGCCCCGTGCCTCTGCGCGCGTGCAGAGTGCCGACGCGGAGTGTGTGTGTGTGTGTGTGTGTGTGTGTGTGTGTGTGTGTGTGTGGAGTGTGGAGGGAGGCGAGGGGGCGGCGAGCCCCCCCTGCTCCCCCCCCAGGAGCTCGCCCCCCCCACCGCCCTTGAAAAGTCCATCCGTGACGCTGCCCCGAGGCCGGGCCCGGGCTGGCCCCGCAGGGCGACGGGAGCGGGCGGGGCCCCGGCATGGTGGCGGCCGCCTTCTCCCGGTGCCCGCAGGCGAGTCCCGAGGCTACGGGGGGGGGTCTTTCTCCCTCTCTCTCTCTGGGTGCCTTTCCCCATGGGGGTGGGGAGGCAGCGCTCCGTCCCTCCTCCGCCGGCCATGAGGAGGGGGCCATCCCGGGCTGCCCCCTGCACTCCCCCCTCCACCGCTTGGCATCAAGGGGGCCGCCGGGATCCCGGGCCTTAAGGGGGACTAGCGCGGGTGGGGGGGGCTGAGGTGCTTCCCCCCCCCCTACACCTAGTTGGAAGCCGCCTTCTGGTGGCCCCAGCCGTGGCGTGACGCCCCCTCCCCGCTCTCTCTCTCGCCCTCCCCCCCCCCAGACCGGCCTCCCAGTCACCCCCCCCCTCTCCGGCCGCAGCGCTTCCTCCTGTACGTGGCGGTGGCCTTCCTCTGTCTGGCCGTCCTCCTGCTGCCCCTGGGGGGGGGGGCAGGCCGCCTACGTCCTGGATAAGGCATGCCCCCCTCCCCCGGGAGGGGTCGGTTGGACCCAGGGCCACCCTGGGGAGGTCAGCCCCCCCTCCCTGGGGGAGGCCAGGGACAGAAGAGAGCCAGATCCATCTACCCGTGGTGGTGGTGGTGGTGGTGGGGAAGGAATGTGCCCCCCACTCCGCGTGGCTCACCCCCACCCACATAACCTGAGGCCCTTCCCTCCTTCTCTCTGATTCCTTCCAGGTCTGCTCACTGTGGCTTTCCTGCAGGGTTGACCCCTGGCCCTTTCCAGAGGAGTCAGAGGGGCGAACTGCCCCCCCCCCAAGCATGGCCCCATCGCCCCCCAAGGGGCTGCCTTAGTGGATGGGGCAGCAGAGCCGGTCCAAAAGACATGCCCCCCTCCCCCCCCCAAATCTGGTGGAGCTGCCTCCAGGACAAAGCCTCCTTCCAGGGAAGGAGGGAGAGAAGGTGAGGCATGCAGGCATCCCATGACCCAAACCTATGCATTGTTGTGGAGCCTAGCGCCTCTCCCTGTGAGTGGGGCCCCTTCATTGCCCCACAGAGCACCATCTTGCGACACTGGGGGGGGGGGAATTAGCACCACCAAGAAAAGGGAACTGCACTGATGGAAGTTTATTAAATCATAAACGGTGTGGACAAAGTAGATAAGGAAAAACTTTTTTCCCTGTGGCACAACACTAGAACTAGGGGGCACTCCGTGAAACTTTTGGGTGCTAGATCTCAAACAAAGAAAAGGAAGTACCGTATATACTCGCGTATAAGTCGACCCGAGTACAAGTCAAGGCCCCTAATTTAACCCCCCAAAACTGGGGAAACTTATTGACTCGAGTATAAGTCTAGGGTGGGAAATGCAGCAGGGCCTGGCAGCTCCTCCGTTGTGAGCTGGGGGAGTGGTGTGTGACATTTAAAATGACTTTTAGCCACTGAGGCAAGTACTTGGGTCAGGAGCTAAAAGTCATTTTAAACATCTCGCACCAGTCCCCTGTGATGCAGAGGAGGGTCAGGAGAAGCGGCACACAATGTTTAAAATGACTTTTAGCCACCGACCCAAGCACTTGCCTCAGTGGCTAAAACTATTGACCCGCATATAAGTCGAGGGCCCCTTTCTTCAGCCCAAAATTAGGGCTGAAAAACTAGGCTTATATTCGAGTATATACAGTACTTTTTCACCCAGAGGATTAATGGTCTATGGAACTCCCTGCTAGAAGGAAGTGGTGACAGCGGTCAGCCTTGACAGCTTTAAGAAAGGATTGGACAAGTTCATGGAGAACAATGATATCAATGGCTATCATGATGGATGCCTAAGGACAACCTCCGGGTTGGAGAGAGAGGCAGGAGATCTCTCTCAATGCCATTTGTGGGAATCGTAAGCAGGGTGAAGACATCTGCTTGGGAATACCCTGAAGCAAATGGTGAGGCGCTGTGTGAGACAGAATGCTGAACTGGATGGGCTGTGACGGCCTGTTCCAGCAAGGCCGTTCTTAGGTTCTTATGTTTGCCCCCGATTCTCCCCCCCCCACACCCATGTCCACTGATTATCTGCAGTCAGTGCCTCCCCCCCCCCCACGTATCCCTCTATCCCAAAGCCAAGAAGGAGGCAGTGATTTCAGGTCAGTTGACAGTCATGGGGGGACACCCCCCGCCTTTATTGAAACAGGATTATGGGAGAGACCCTTTGGCCGTGATTCTGGGAGCAGCACAGAAGGCAGTTTGGCCCGGGACACCCATGCACACGCTCATATATATATATACACACACACACAGAGACACACACACTCTCTGCCCCAGACCCACTCCCCATAAGCCCCCTCCCCAAGAAGAACCCACAAGTGCAAGGAGGGAAAGTACAAGCCTGAGACACCCCAAAACAAAACACTTGGAAAAGATGGGGAGGTGAAAAAAGTCATAATTCCAAAGGGGTGGGGGAAAGAGAGAGATAAGAGCCATTCCTCCACCAGCACCTCAGGCGGGATGCACTTTGTTTTTCAGGGAAGGGGGGGCTAGCTGGAGACATGACCTCGCGTCCACAAGATAGAAGAAGCTGTCCCTTCTGCAGCCCCCCCCCACAAGATATAACAGCCCCTCCTCCTTGTGCTGCCAGAGGGATGCAGCAGAGACGGGGGGGCAAGGAGGGAAGAGCAGCTCACCTCAGGGGGTGTGTGTGCCACACGTGCGCGCTTGCAAGGAGTCTCAGGCAGAAACCTGCAAGTCTTGCTCCTTCATACCCCAAAAATTGGCCCTTCAGTTCTTCCAAAACATCTCCTTTCTCCCACCCCAACCTCTCTGCCCACAGAGTCTCTCCTCTGGGTGGCAGTGAAAATTGGGGGTGGGGCTGGGCCCCCACAAACCTTGATCTGAGAAGCCCATCGGCCCCCTCTTTCCACCTGACCCCCCTTTCCCCTCCCCCGGCTCCTTTCTTTCAGTCGTCACTTTCCACGAACCCTTGTGCCCTCCCACAACTCACACTCCACTTTGTACGCGTTCCATGCCCCCCTCCTTCTGTCTCACCCCCCCCCACGCACACACACACTGTGCTCCACATATCCTTCTCTCCTTGGCTCCTCCACTCGTACCTCCATGCCTCCCCCCCCTTGTAACACCTCTCTCAAATCACACATTGCGCCCCCCCCAAGTCTCTTTGGATTTCCTGCCCCCTCCCAAAAAAGCCCTGCCAACCCCAATCCAGATGCCTTGGTCAGCAACCCTCGATTCCGCCCAAAACTGGTACTGCAAAGCTGTCTCCAGCATCCCCCCCACCCGCACCACCGGGGGGGGGGGTCCTGCCTGCCCACGCTCCGGAGGAGGAGCAGGAGTTGGGGGGGGCAACAATCACACGGTGCTCTCCCGCTCCTGCTGCAGGTTGGGGGCAGACCGCTGCCGGCGCATGCGGGGGGGCGTGTTGCCATCAGGGTGGGGGGGCCGGTGCTGGGGGTACGGCTGGTGCTGGCGGGGGTAGTAGTTGTGCTTGCGGGCCTGGTAGTGCTCCTGCCCAGCCCCTCGCCGCCCCCGTGGCTGCCCCTGCTCCCCCTCCAGGGAGTTGCGCCGGGCGGGGCGGGGGCCGCGGGGCTTGTGCTGGGCGGCGGGGCTGTGGCGGCGGCCGGGCTGGGGGCTGGCAGGTGGGGGCCCCTGCTGGCCCCCGGGGGCTGCCCCCTCCTTCTCCCCCCCCACCATGAAGGCCGAGCTGGGCCCCCAGGAGTAGCGGTGCTGGGGGTTGCTCTTAAAGGGGAAGCGCAGCTTGCAGTCCTGGGGAGGGATAAAGCGCCCAGGGCCCCCCTGGGGGGGCTGCTGGCCTCGGCGCAGGCTCTTGGCCAGCTGCTGCTGCTGCTGCAGGTTCTGGAGCCGGGCCTGCTCCTGGCGCAGCCAACGAAGGCGCCCACGGCGGAAGGCCGGGTCCTTCTCCATCAGGCGCGAGACCCTCTCATAGCAGGAGGAGGAGGGGGAGGGGGTGGAGGAGGAGGAGGAGGGCGGCAGTGGGTGGGACCGCGGCTCCCCCTCCTCCCCCACCGGCAGCGGCTCCCCCTCCCCCTTGGGACCCAGTGAGTCCGGGCTGCCCCTCCTCCGCTCTGGGGGCTCGCCCTCGGGCTCCAGACCCCCAGCAAAGAGCAGGGAGCCCCACTCGTTCTCAAGGTCTTCATCCTCCTGGAGAGAGAGAGAGAGAGAGAGAGAGAGAGAGTCCAGTGGGCCCAGGGAGGACACTTCCACTCCAGGGCCCCAGCCTAACCCTAACCCTAACCCCCTGCCATCCCCATCCAGAACCTTCCATTAGAGGACGAACTCCCTCTGCCTCTGTGTGGGCAGCTGGCCCGCCCAGCACCCAGGCAGCCGCCCTGGGGAACACCCCCCCCCCAATTGTGGCCGTTGGCTAGCTGGCCGGCCAGCGGGTGGTGGGGAGGATCCTGGGGGGGGGCATCACTCCTAGCAGCAGGCCAGGGGGCTGCTCTTTCAGCAGAGGAGGGGGTGGGAGCAGCCCCCGCTCACCTGGGCTGAGATGGGTATGACCCGCTCCATCTTGACCACACGATCCCGCAGGGCTCTGATCTCCTCGTCCTTCACGTTGTTTTGGATCTTGACCTCCTGAAGGATGTCCGTCAGCTTGTCGATGTGAGCTCGGAGGTCCTCAACGTCCACCCCGGGGGTCCCTGCTCGGCTCTCTGAGCCCCCTCCTCCCCCTCCCCCTCCCCCTCCTCCTCCTGGACCGGTGTCCGACTCGCCCACCCCGACCGTGTCCCAGACGTCCCGGGCCACCGCCCGCCAGCTGTCGCGCTCGCTGGGGTCCCGCTTGCCGTAAAGGCGGCACAGCTCCTTCATCTTGACGATGCTCATGGCCTCGATCTCCTGCCGGGAGTGGCGGAAGTCGTTGAGGGCCACCTCGTAGCAGATCTCCTTGACCGCCTGCATCTTGAGGTCGGCCAGGGTCAGCCAGCGAGGGTCCTTGGCCAGCCGGCGCCGCTGCGGGATCTGGTAGACGCGCAGGGGCTCCCGCTTCTTGCCCGAGCTGGGCAGGCCGCAGCGCCGGACGATGCTCTGCACTTTGGTGGGCGGAAGCTTCTCCCGCAGGGACGAGATGAGCCGCCAGCTCTCCTCGCAGGAGCGCTTCTCCGAGTCGTCGCCGCTGTCGGAGTCTGCGTACTGGGGGTGGGGGGTGGGGGGGAGGGAGGAAGAGGGCACCAAGTGGGAGGGGGAGGCCAGTGGGACTGGGAGGATCCTGCCCCACCTCCTCCTCTGGCTTCAGGTCTTGGGATCCCTCCAGCAGGGTCTGATCTGGCTGCTCCTGGGATGGGAGATCTGTTGGTGGGGGGGGGGGGGCTCCAAAGGTCTCAGTGGGGGGAGGCTGGGCAAGAATCTGGCCTGGAAAACCAGCAACGGTCCTGGCCACCCATCAGAGCAGGGTGTGTGTGGGGGGGTAGAGGGACGCCAAGCCCCCCCCGGAGGCTCAGCCCTAGAGTGGTCCCATCCTGCCTCCCAGCTCTGTTCTTCTGGGGCAGCCCTGCTCAGGACAAGCCAAAGCACCAGCCCACTGACCCCCCCCAATTGACCCCCCCACCCCCCCGGCCGCGAGCCCTCACCAGCCTTTGCTGCTCCAGAAGCAGGTCAGCCTCCTCCTTCTCTCGACGATACTGGCTCTCCAAGTCCTGAAGTCTGGCCAAGGGGGTGGGGGTGTTCAGAAACATTCCAGGTTGACGCAAGGCAGGCCCTTGGCACATGCCTCACCTCTCTGCTCCCCAGTCACAACACAAGAAGATGGTCCCCATTTTGGGGGGGGGGCGTGAGGGTGGGTGGCAGTTTGGAAAGGTGGCCCAAGAGAGTTTGCTGCCTAAGGCAACGGAGATGAAAGTGAAGGAAGGCTCTCGTGCTGTTGACCGGCCGGACTCCTCGCTCTCGGCTACGGCACAGGGCTCAGCGGTCCTCCCAACTGGGGGGGATCACACCCACCTACCCCACCCACCCCAAGGGCCCAGCAGGCCCTCCCAAGGGAGGAGGGGTCCTCCTGGTAATTGCAGAACAACCGCCTCCGTTGTCAAAACCAGCCACCGCCACGGCCCGTGGGTGCCTTGGGCGGTGTTCCCACAGAGAAGGGTCGGCATGCTCTGCCTTCGGGTCCTGTGCCAGCGTGTACCCGCAGCCCCCCCCCCTCTGGGCGAGAGGGGCCTTCGGGACTGCGGCAGCCCCACCCCAGCCACCCTACGGCCCGCGGGACAGACCCTCACCTCTTCTCCATCTCCAGCTTAATGTCGATCCCTTGCTTCTCCAGCAGCTCTCGTTGGGCGAAATTCCAGTCCACGGGCTCGGGCTGGCCCTCCACAGGGGCGTGGCGCTCCCGCTCTAGGCGCGCCTGCTCCGGGTGGTTGAACCGGAACACGTGGTTCTTGCCCATCACAATCCGGTTGCCTGGAGAAGGGAGAGGCCTCAGCCACGTGGGAGGGAAGGGAGGAACATGGGGCAGGTCTGGAGGAGACCCAGGGGTGGGGTCTCCAGGGCAGACCGGAGGGGCCGGGCACGTGCCTCAAACTGTGGCAGCCACCCACGCCCACGGATGCTGTGCAGGGGGGTGGGCACCTGGCCAGGCCACACCAATGACAGATGGATGGCACTGCCACACGAGGCAGCTGGCCATGGGAGAATGGAGGCTTGCGTGGAGGTTGTGTGTGTTGGGGGTGTGGTAGCACTGTCCCCGCCGGTCTTCCCATGCCCCCAGCTCATATCACTGGACCCCCATTCCCCCCCCCAACATGACATGAAAAGAAAGCAGCAGCTCATAGCCAGAGGTGCTGTTTTTAGAGGCCTGGTGCCCTCAATGGGGAGAGGGGTCCTAGAGGGGCACGGCTCCCCCCAGTGTCATTTCTTTCTGAGGGCAGCCCCCTAAGCAAGGCCCAAACTCAAGAGAGACCCCAAGCATCGCCTCCCTCCGAAAGGAGGAAAAGGGGAAGCCCCTTCCCTGGGAGACCCCCCCCCGAAACCCCACCATGCTACCTGAGCGCAACACCAGGTGCTCCATCACCTGCTTCCCATTGACGTACGTCTCAGCCCCCTCGCACGGCTCCAGAGTGACAATAACTGGGGGGGGGGAGAGAAGAGCTGGAAATCAGGCACCCCCAGACACATGCACACACATACATACAGGCAAGTTGGAGGGCTGACCACCCCTTCCCCCAACAGCTGAACCCTGGACCTGCTCTAGCCTCCCCCCATGTTGCGGGGGGGGGTCAAATGCCAAAGGGGAGACAGCCCTGGCTCCAGAGCCAAGGCAGGGAAACAGCTGTGGAGGGGATGCTGCACTGGGGCCTGCGTCTGGCATGCGGAAGGCCCCGGGTTTCACCCTCATCAGCGTCTCCTGGCAGGGCTGCAAAAAAGACACACACACACGCACCCCCTCCATCTCCAGCGGCTGCCAGCCCGAGCTGGTGCTCAAGGCCTTGGCGGGCCAAGGCAGCTTCCAAGCGGGTAACTCCTAATTCTCAACGAGAAGGATGAGGCCTGACATTCCCTCTGCTGGCAATGCCCCCCCTCCACCTCCCCCCTGCCTCTCAGAACCAGAGGTGGCCCCAATACCTGTTGAAGGGCTGTCCCACGGCCAGGCCCCCCTGCTCCACGCAAGCACAGAGAGAGGGGAGAGGAAAGGTGATTACAAGGCAGAGGGTCCTGCTCACGGAAGCTGCTGGAAAGCAAAACCTCCCCTCCCCACCCCACCCCACCCACCCACGAGGGTCTCCTGCCTGCAGGGCCAACGCTCACCTTCCCCGGACTCGCTGGTGATGCTGCGGAAGGCACAGTGCTGCTCCCGGATGAACTGCCCTGTCAGCTTGATGTCCACATTCTGTTGCCCGACTCTGCGAGGGGGCCACAATGGGGCAGGGGGGGGCAGGAAGAATGGGAGAGAAGGGGGGATGTGACATTAGGAGCAGCCCGTAGAGACCCCTCCCTCCCCCCTCCCTCACAGCCTGGGGGGTGGAGGGGCCTTACCGGGTGACCCCATCCTTGATGTGGTAAAGCAGGCACTCGGACATCAGGGGGTCCTCGTTGAGGTTCACCAAGTGGGGGGTCTGGGACAGAGAGAACATTGGGTTTTGCTTAGTGGCTGCACAAGTATTGACATCCCCTGGCTTGCCACGAGGGAGCTCAGGGCCAGGCAGAGACCATGAAGCCACCTAAGCCACGGTGGATTCAAAAAGCAAAGCAAAGCCAAGTGGTCAGCTTATATACCACCACATACCACTTCACGTAGTCTCTGGGTGGTTTACAGTTTTGATTACAGTATGCAGGCTACACATTGCCCCCCCCCCCAGCAAGCTGGGTCCTCATTTTACCAACCTCGGAAGGATGGAAGGCTGAGTGAACCTTGAGCCTGCTACCTGGGATCGAACCCAGGTTGTGAGCACAGTTTTACCTGCAGGACAGGCATTTAACCACTGTGCCACAGGGGTTGAAAGGCAGGAGGGGAGCAGAGGTGACGTAGAGTAGACGCACCTCTCCTCCTTTCCTGCATCAGAAATGGGGGATTGCCTACATAATGTGCCCAAATGATGCACAGCCTTCAATGCGTCAGGAAGGTGCAGCTGGGGTGGGGTGGGGGGAACGACAGGCTTCGGGGAGGGTGTCCCAACACCTTGGCTTTCCATGCAGAAGCAACACCTGGCAATATCCCTAGCATTATGTTTGTGGGGGGGGGAGCACAAGGGTGGGGAGTTAAGAAGTCCTCTCTTGACTCAAGACTGCGGTTTCCTGCTGTAGCTGGCAAGAGCCGGGCAGGGAAACCCTATCTCCTGGAATACAACTCCTACATCCCTCCCATGCCCCCACACCTGCCCCCCCCCAGCCAGCCAGAATGGTCAGGGGGCTCTAGGAACTGTGCCCCCCCCCAAATCCTCTGGGTTCTGGACAAGACGAACAGGAGGCTGCCTTCTGCTGAGGGTGGGGGTTGGGGGTCAGGAAGTGTCCCAGGCCAAAGAGCATCCTGTGTGCAAGATGGGCCCTCTTACCTTCTTGGGGGAAAAGACCCCGACGGTGCCTCCATCCTCCCGGAGAGCCACCCCCATCTCTGCCAGGAGAGCCTCCCTGCAGGGGAAGACAAACAGAGGGGGGGGGGCTACTTACCTACCTAACCCTAACCCTAACCCTAACCTTGCCCCCCTTGAGTGGGGGGAGGCGGAGGAAATCAGTGGGGCCAAGGCTGCCCCCCCACTGCCCATTGAGTCAGGTATCGCCACAGTTACCCTTTGGGAAATTCCTTGTTCCACATGCCCCCCCCCCGCTCCACCGGGTTTGCAGAGGGCAAAAGAGAATGAAGAGCCCAGAAGCTCAGCTCTTTTCAAGGGGGGGGGAGTTTGAGAAGGTCCCCAGCCTAAAGACGAGGTGGTCCTCTATAGTCGGAGAGGACACACTGGTCTATGGAACCCCCTGCCAGAAGAACTGGTGGCAGTGGTCAGCCTGGACAGCTTTAAGAAAGGATTGGACAAGTTCACGGAGAACAAGGGTCTCCATGGCTATCATGATGGATGCCTAAGGACAACCTCCGGGTTGGAGAGGGAGAGGCAGGAGATCTCTCTCAATGCCATTTGCAGGGAATCTTACGCAGGGGAAGACCTCTGCTTGGGAATGCCCTGAAGCCAATGGTGAGCCACTGCTGTGGGAGACAGAATGCTGGACTGGATGGGCTGTTCCGGCCTGGCTGCTCTTAGGTTCTTATTGCTCCCCAGGGACATCCCTCAGAGGCAGCCTCAGGGAAGCTCATGCACTCAGAGGAATCCTTGCCTCTCCTTCCAACTTGGGGCGGTGGTGGTGGTGGTGCTGGTAGAAAAGTGCCAGAGACCCTCATTCTCCCCTCTCTCACTGCAACCCCCCCCCCCCGACAGAAGAGGGGCTCACCGTTCCATCCGGATGGCCTCTGTTTTCCGCAATTTCTCCTCCCAGGTCTCATTCAGTTCGGCAATAATCTTTTCTGTCTCCTGCAAGGGTGTGGGGGGGGGCACTGGGGTTGAATTCCCATCCAGGACAGAAAAGCCCTGCCCCATCCTAACCCTAGCCCTAACCCTGACCTCTATGCCCACCCTTAACCCCGCCTCAGCCTGGCCAGGCAACCCCTGCAAGCTGCCCCTGCTGCTGTGGACAAGGAGGGCCGGAGGAAGAGGAGCCCTGGGAACCCACACCCCCCGAAAGGTCTCCAGGAATCCCCCAGCCCAGCTGGGCCACCCACCATCTCTCCCTTTGGCTGGGATTCTTCCTTCCCCTCTGCGCTCCCCCCCAGCTGCCCCCCCTGCTCACCTGAAGGCGCTCCATGGCCTCCTCCGTGCAAAAGATCTCCTCCCCAGCGGAGGCCAGGTACTGCGGGGCCTCCCCGTTGAGGAGGGAAGAGGCGGCCGCCAGGGAGGAGGAGGAGGAGGAAGGCGAGGGCGTAGCGCCGAATCCTCCCCCCGGGTCGTCGGGGTTGGGGCCTGAAAAGGGAGAGGGCGTCAGGAGACGGGCAACCCCCACCCCCAAAAGAGCATCTCTGAGCGGCCGACAAGGTTCTCCCCACCTCAGGGGGTTTCCTGGCTGGGCTGGGGAAAAACCTGTCCATGGCTCCCAGCCCCACTTCCTCCTCCTCAGGGTGTCCCTGAGCATGGGAAGAGGGCTTTCCCACCCCCACCCCCACCCCCCACCCCGGGGGGGGGCTTAGCCCATCCCTCCCGCCGTTACCTGCGAAGGGGGCTGCCGAGAGGCCCTGGGCGCAGAGCAGCTCCCGCAGCCGGGCCACCTCCTCCTTCAGCTCCCGGATGAGCCGGGCGTTGGGGTCCTCGTTGATGACGGCGTTGCAACGGATCTGCTTGGTGCGGTCGGCGTAACTGGGGTGGGGGAGAAGGGCAGCCCTGATCCAGAGGAGGCCGGCACCAGGGACCCTCTCGGCTGCCTGCCCCTCGGGAGACCCTCTGGACCCTTTCCAGGAAGGAACCCCCGTTCTCTTTGTCCTTGCACACCCTAACCCTAACCCTAACCCCGTCTGCCCCATCCCTTTCCCTGACCCTCGGACCCCCTCTCCCCCAACTCCCCCCCCCCCCCCCGGAAGCATCTCTACTGCTGGCTCAGCTCACCGGAGGGTGCTCAGCGTCTCCTCGTAATTGATATCCGCTGGGCTGAGGGCCGCGATCATGGCGGTGCGGGAATTGCCCCCTGAGAAACAGGGAACAAGGGAAGTGGGTCTGGGGGGAACCCGGAGAGGGTGAAGGATGGGGGGGGCACAGCCTTCCCCTTCCCCAATTGGAATGGCCTGGAGATCCCTCAAGGGAGACCTTTCTGAGGCTCACGTGGACCACGTGGGAATGAAGTGGCTGCCTGGGAAGAAGGAACTAGGCTCCTCACGGTGTTCCTTTACACAGAGACAGCCCCCCCCCTCTTTTTAAAACAGAAGACCACCTTCTACAAAGTAAGGGGATGGGGGGTGAACATGGACCCCCCTAGAGGGTCCCCACTTGCGGAAACCTCTCCGTCAGCTGCAGCTTCTGCCTCTTCCAGCCGAGGTGGGGGAGTGGCCCCCCATTCCTCTCAGCTAGAGCCCCTTCTCCCCACCTACTAGCTCCACATCTCCCTGCTGCCTCCCACCCCCACTTCTTCTTCTTCCATTTCCTGCCCCCAAAGACCCCCCCACCCACCCCCTCGGGCCTCTCACCCAGGTTCTCCTTCAGCAGCCAGGTGAGCACTGAGTCGCGATACGGGATGAATTCAGACTTCTTTTTCTTGTTGTTTTGCTGGGAAGCAAGGAAGGGTGAGATGAAGTGTGTGTGGGGGGGTGCACCATCTCCCATCTCACAGGCGCACACTCCTCCTGCCAGCTGCCCTTCTCCTCCAGCCCATCAGGTGTGGAAAAGAGGGAGGCAGGGATAGAACGAGGCAGGCAGCCACCCCCCCCCCACCCCGATCTACCCCAGTTCAGCTCTGATGGACAAGGAGCCCCCCCCCCCCGTCTATCCAGAAGCGCCTGTAGAAAGGAGCGTGGCAGGATCGTGACCCCGCCTGCTTACAGCTGCTGCTTCCAAACCCTAGACCAGAGGGCATGGGGGAGCCTGAGACCCACACAAGCCCCCCCCCCCGCCGCCCCCTTGAGTGCCACTCACCATCTCTGCCAGGGCCGAAATGACTTTGCCCAGGGTGGTCAGGGATTTGTTGATGTTGGCCCCTTCCTGGAAAACCGGAGGAGGAAAGGAGGGGCAGCCGTGAGAGGGCTCTTCTCTCTCCCCCCCACACACACCCAGAGCAAAAAAGGGGAGGGTGGGGGCCCCTCAGCTGACCCCCCCTCCCCCCTCAGGTGGGCCTTCTCCGATCCCCCTGTTCGGGCAGGACCTTGCCTTTAAGCGCAGGCCTTTGGCTCCTGAGGAATCTGCTCGCTCACTCCCGGCCAAGTCCACCAGGCTGATCTTGCTGACCTGGGAAGGGAAGAGAGACCGGGGGGGGGGGGGGGGGTCTTGGAAGGGTTCCGAGGCCAGCGCCCCCTCCTGCCAACTTCCCAGAAGGCTCAGCTCTCCCCACAGCCCCCGCCCGGTGGCCGCCCCAGCCTCACCTTCTCCGTGTCCAGGTCGGTGAGTTCATCGTGGCGGCGCTGAGTAAAGACGATGGTGAAGACGGCATGGGACCGGCTGCTGGTCTCGTTCATGTTGGTGGCAGCCACAGTTCTGAGGGTGGGAGGGGGTCCCCATAAGACAAACGAGGGGGGGGGGAGGAGCTGCCTCCCCTGCAGGAACCAACTGGCTGCGACCCCAGGACCCCTCTGGCCTTCTCACGGCATGCTCAGTCGGTCAGCCCGTCAGTCCACTGTTCCCTTCCCTCAACCTCTCCAATCCACCTCTGGGCAGAGAAGGGTCCAGGGAGGAGTGATGCAAGGCACGGCCAGTGTCGCTCAACCAGCGCTTTGCATGCACGCACACATGCACGCGCACAGGCATCTGGCCAGGAGGCGCCAGGGCCCCCACTTTTCCTTCCCTCGCTCACTTGGCCGTGGGCCCACCTGGCTTTGTTGCCGCAGTCCACGAGGTCCGCAATGTCTTCGTAGGAGGTGACGGCCAACTTGGAGAGGTCTTCCACGTAAGGCCCCAGGATGGGGTGCTCCCGGACACGCAGGTTGCCGCGGCTTTTGGGGTTCAGGAGGTCCCGCACCCGCTCGCAATAGATCTCCATGTAGCTCACCTGGGGGGGGGTGGGTGGGAGGCTTGAGCCGTGAGGAGGGGGGCACCCAGAGCCCCCCCAGGGAGTGTCAGGCGGGGTGGGGTCGGGGGATCACCTACTTCCACCGAGTAGGAGAGGTGGGGGGACTGGTTCTCATCCACGCGTGCAAAGAGGTCCTGGCAGAGCTGCCGAGAGAGAGACAGGGAGAGAGAGAGAGAGAGAGAAAGAACACAGACGTTGTTTGATGGGGGGAAGAGGGGGAGCCCCCAAGGATGGCACCGGTCCCTCCTGGGCCGCCCTCGGGGGCCACGTCTTCTGCACCTCACTCATGCGTGGCTGCCTCAGGAGCCCTTCCAGCCAAAAAGAGGAGGCAAAAAAGGCCCAGGATCCCCCCCCCCCGGCAACCTTCCTCCAGGCCAAGAGCCGAGTGGCCGGCGCGCAAGAGGCCAGAGGAGAAGCCTGCCGGGGCTCCTGAGCAAAGCCTGCCGAGGGGGGTGGTGGACCCACATAACCCCCCTCTCCCCCCCCCCGGTGTAGCTCCTCTGCCTTCCTGAGAGGGAAACAGCCTGAGTGGAGGGGAAAGGGGGTCAAACACTCACCTCTGCCACCCCCACCCCTGAGAGGGAGGGCCACTGGCCAGAAGGCCTGATCTGGGAAGGGTCCTGGTCTCAGCTCAGAGGGCCACCCAGCTCCCCAAAAGAGGCCCGAGGAACCCTAACCTTAACCCCCACACCCACACAGAGAAAGAAAGAAAGACAGAAAGACAGACATACAGACACACACACACACCCCTACCTGTGGGATGATGCCTTGCTGGTCCTTCTCCTGCTTGCCCATCATGGTGTAGGACTTGCCGGCCCCCGTCTGCCCATAGGCAAAGATGCAGACGTTGTACCCTTCGAAGGCGTGCAGCAGCATCTCCTCCCCGATGTCTTGGTAGACCTGCCTCTGGGAAGCAAAGTTGGGGTCCTCCTCCTGGGAGGAAGAGAGAGGGGGGGCGCCGTGGGGCTTCCTGTGAGCTTCCATGGGACGTTGGTGTGTCCCCCCACACCCCGTGCCTCCCTCTCCTCTCGCCAGTCCAATCCTGAGCGTGCCTGCTTCTTCTTCTTGGCTCTTCGGCAGCACTCCGGGCAGGGTTAGGGGTTCGGGGGGCGGGGGGGGGAGCCACCAGCCCAGCCCTGGCCCTGGCCCTGGCCCTGACCTCCAGAGGAGACTCACCGAAGTGTGAGACCAGTAGGAATAGTCAAAGGTGAAGTTCTTGGGGGCGTCTTTGGCCTGCTTGGGGTTGAGGATACCTGCAGGGGAGAAAGCCGAGGGGCAGCTCAGCGGAAAGCGGGCAGGGTCCCGATCGACTGACCTCTGCGGCCACTTTCTGCCCGAGGCTGGGATTTGGACAGAGCAGATAAAGAAAGCAGCCACAGCTGGGCACAGAGCATTTGCCTGCAGTGCTCCAAACACACGACCTGCTGCCCTCTCAAGGGAATACGGGGCATCAGGAGGAGGAGGAGGAGGAGGAAGCACTGGGGGGTGGGGGAGTTGGCCAAGAGGAAGAGGAGGACAGGCCTGCCTCCAAGGGCCGCCCCGCAGGCATGCTGAGCAGGGCTTCCACAGATCTGTCAGGCCGCCTCCCCCCAAACCCAGGATACTCCAGACAGTGTCCACTACAACCCCCTTCATCCCCAGCTAGCCAGGACGACAGCGTGACGGATCAAGGAAACGGAGGGGGGGGCACACAGAACGTCTCAACTCCAGAGGGAAAAGAACTGGATCCTCCCCCCTCAACCTGAGGGGCCAGAGCAAATCCCACCCCGCAGAACGGAGCCAGCATGGTATTACTTCAACCCCCCCTCCACACATGCATACACACACTGCTTGGTGTGTATGTGTGTGTGTGTTGGGGGGGGGAACACGCAGGCAGCAGCTGGACAACCTTCCCCTGCCCCTTTGGAAGCCACCCATACCAATCACCCACCCACCCACACACACACGAGATGGAAGCAGGTTTTCTCGGGTGCCCTGAAGCGCACTCCATCCCCACTTGGCCAGAATCCCCTTGCAAAGCCCCCTCCTCTCCAACAACAGGCCCTGGGGCTGACCCCCAGCCCGCCCGAGCCCTACCTGCCCCAAGGGCTGGCAGCCTTCTCCCTCAGTTCATCATGCTGTCCTTCTGCCCCTCCCCCCCCCCGCAAGCACTGTTTGGGGCGGGAGTGAAGAATCAGGCCAAAAAAAAGGCCGTTCCTTCAAACCGTTCCAGCCTCATTTCTTAAGTGATGGGGGGGGAAGCCCACCCCAACCTGGAGTATCAAAAACAGGCCACCTGGAGATGCAGATGCATACTGTATGCGTGTGGTGAACCTTCAAAGTGTCCTGTTCTAGTTTGATGCTTGTTTACATGTTTGTTTTTCTAAAAAGAAAATGACAGCAAAAAGATAGCCCATCACTGAGTCAAAACAAAAGCCACAGCTGGATGGTAGATTTTCTAGGACCAAAATCAAAATGCAATAAAAACATGTGGGCCTTCCAAGTTTTGCAGGACTCCCCAGATGTACAAAATTTAGAAGCGGGGGGGGCAACAACAGGAAAACACAAAAACGAGTGCCATTCTCTTTGACCACTTGCCCTGCAGCTGAGCTGTGCATCAAGACCGAGGGGATCCCGGGCAGGGTCTCTGGAGGGTTTGCAGGAGGTTACACCACCTGCCCTGCCCCGTGGCAATTGTGGCTGTGGTTGTGGTCACTGCTGCTGTCACTGAATGCCATCAAGTGCTCACCATGGCTGTCCACCCCTCCACCCCCCCCCCAAAAAAGGTCCTGGACCTCCCAGTCCGGCTCGGCTCCTGCAGGCTCAAGGTCGTGGGAGCCCTTCAGGAGGCCCCTCCATCTCACGCTGGGTCTCCCCCATTTCTGGCAGCCTCCCGCTTGCTCCAACAGGGCCGTCTCCCCCAGTGAGCCTTCCCCTCCCACAATGCGTCCAAACAGCCGTGGCCTCTGCTCTGTCACCTTGGCTTTGACAAAGAGCTTGGGGTCTGTTTATCTGTTTCCCTGGTGGTCTCTCATCTTTGCCAAGCTCCCCCCCCCCCCCCGACACACACACACCCATTTCAATCAGGACCGTTGCCTGTGAGATTTCTTCATGGTCTTAACTGTCGCACATCCGTGCGGAACAACTGCCACCGCGGCCCTGCACAACCACTGCCTGCATGCCACGCCACACCAGCAGCTGGGGAGCCACGGGAGACGGGGCAGGTCTCCACTGGGCTGGGCAGGGAACAGGAAGGAGAGCCGGTGAAGCAGGAGCCCTGCCGGGATCCCAGAGGGTCCCCAGAGACTCCTGGGCCTTCCGCGGGTGAGGCTGCCTCTTCCTACCACTAGGCAGGACTGTCAGTTTGGCTTAGGTGGCTTCTTCCGTCGAGTGTGGCACCCACACAGGGCCCTCTCCTTGGGCCCAACCAAAAGGTGCCTCTCTCTTTCTTCACGTCTCTGCCTGCTCAGCCAGCCTGGGGCTCCGGGGGCCAAACTCCACCTTGTCTACCAGCACTTTGCCTTCAAGGAGCCACCTGGGCCACAACCGGCCACAAGCCTTGGCCTGTTTGCTTCTGAATTTCACATGGGTTTGGCCTGACAAGAATTCGCCATTGCTCAAGCGCTCGACATTAGGGATGGGCACGAAACGCCAAAATGGCATGTCATTTCGTTTTTCATTACCCCCCCCCACCCCCCCGTTTTGTTTCGCTTATTACCTGCAGCGGCAAGCTGTTTTACAGAGGAAACAAAATGGTTTCTTTTTAATGGGGGGGAAAATGACTGTTCTGTTTCGTCTGTAACAAAATGCTGCTCCATCATTTCGTTTCATTTCATTTCGTTACGTAACATAACGAAACAACGAAACAGCATTTCATTTTTTGTTTTGTGCCCATCCCTCCTCGACATGTTTGTAACCTTGTAGTAATTCAGGGAAGCCCAGAATCAAGGCACCTCTCCTCTCCTCTGTGGCTGAAGCAAAAACGGGTACCTTAAATTTCACTTGGCAGAAACCTCCGTGCCCCCCCCCCCCTTCAGCCCGTGAGGTCCCCTTTGTCAGCCGGAGGGCATCAGCTGAGGTGCAGGGCTTTGGCATGCTCTCTCTCTCTCTCTCTCTCTCTCTCTCTCTCTCTCTCTCTCTGGGCTTGCGTTGTGGCAGAGAGTTCCACCTCCACCCCACCCCACCCCACAAGGGGAGGCTGGGTGCCTCTGGGGCCCCAGTGCAAACCACAAAGGGGAGGGGAGGGGAGGGGGAGGCCCACTTCCTGTGGCTGCCTTTGTTCCTCTTATGTTTTGTTTCTTTGGATTTGGCCTGGAATTCCAGCACCGTCCCAAACAAGGCGGCGGGGGGGGGGGAGGGAGGGAGGAGAGGCATTCGAGGAAATCTACCGCCTCCTCGAAGCACAAAGTGGGGGCTGGGTGGGAGGGAGGGCAGATGACAGCCACGCCAAAGAGCCACGCCAGCCACCGGCAGACTATTACGCAATCTGGGCTCTCTCTCGGAAAAGCATTTCTCACATAACTCAAATAGCTGCGGCTTTGAAGTGCCTCTCCTCACAGGAAAGGCCGGGCGGATAATGACACCACCACCACCACCACCACCACCCATGGGGAAGGGAGGAAGACACTAAAAAATAGTCTCTCCCCCCCCCCCCTCCCCCCCCCGCCACTGCACGCCCCCCCCAGGCTGCACCCCCTGCCACCAGGGCCTCTCAGCTGTTCCAGGGCTAAATATAGGCTGAGAGAAGCAGCTGACCGAGCCGAAGGAAGAGGCGAGGGGTGGCGGGGGAGGGCAGGTGGGTCGCAGAGCAGCCACGTCCTCGCATGCAAAGGCCAGCCAGGCCAGGCGGGGTCTGGTCAGGGCGGCAGAGGCCGCTGGGGGAGAAGCATGGCCACCTTCAGGCCACTTTGCACACACACACACACACACACACACACAAGGGGTGGCCTGTTTAGGAACGGAAGCCACCTGCCAGCCAAGAACTTCCGTGCTGAAAGCAATGGTTGGAGCAGAGATTGATTTTTGGAGGGCCTCACTGGATGAGTTAGTTCTCTGGCTGGGAAGTCGGCGGAGGGGAATCCGCGCCCCCCCCCCCGTGCCTCCAGGGAGAAGAACCAACTGGGGGGGGGTTGAGCAAAAGAGGCCCCGGAGCACCCCCAGAAGGAGGATCAAGGACATGGCTTCTGAAAACTCTCTACTTCGAAAAAAGGGTCGCAGTCTGTCAAATATCAACGTGAGGGCATGTCTCTAATTAATTTAAATATTGGTGCAGCACAGCAACTGGAATGTAGAGGGTCTCCAGTGTTCCTAAACCTCATCCTGTCACCAAGCGACAGGATTAATTCAACTTAAATGACCCTCAAAAGATGTTTACCTAGCCTGTTTTTATAAGCCATTAACTTGCTCAGCGAGCCAGAATTTTTCTCAGTGCCCCCACCCCACCCCTGCCCCCGGGGCTTCCCATATATAATGTTTTAACTGGGACTTCCCCCCAGATTCTATCAAAGGACCTTCAGACTGAATTTTGCATTGTGGCTGGAGCTTAAACCAGATTATAGCATGGAAATCTTCAAACACAGAAGGGCTTTTCATGTCCCAAATGATTCCCTCTCATTTTTTTCCCTTTTCCCTTTGGCTTTTCTTGTTTTCCAAAGTTTTGCCAGCCTTCTTCTGTTTGGGGGTGAACGCCATGTGACTCCATTGCAGGGTTTCAAATCCAAGAGGCATTTTGAGGCTATTTGGCTCAAGGGACTACTGTTTGCCACCCCGACGGGCCGTTGGCTCTGCTGAGAGCCACAGATGATGGCCCAAGAAAGAGGTAGCCATTTTTTGTGAGATGTTTCCTTAGAACAGGAGCCCTCCAAAATTCCTGCCTGGCAGGGAATGAGGGTCATGAAAAGGAGGAGGACGAGGCGTCATCGCCAGAGGAGACGGCGTAAGAGCCACGGGGAGGCTGGCCAGTGCCTTGGGGCCCTCAAACCCTTCATCTCTCTCCCCCCACCCCAACTGCTCTTCCTTGGCAGCCCAGCTGAGGCAGCAGCCAAAGAGAAAGACACCCGTGGGAAGATACAGTACACACACACACACACACACACACACACACACACACACACACACACACACACACACACACACACACACACACACACACACACACACACACACACACACACACACACACACACACACACACGGTTCCAAGATGGAGGGAGAGAGGGAGGCCCACAAGCCACCAAGTCGGCCACTTACAGGTGGTTTTCCCTTGCATCTGGATCACGCACTTGGCATCTCGGCTGGTTTCGCGGGCATTGAAGGGGCGCACCCGGACGGCCACTTTGACGGAGGCCCCAGCCATTCTTGGTCAATTTCGGCTGCCGACTGCGGTGGGACGACCTGGACGGCGACACAGAAAGAAAAACAGGAGAGGATGAGCGCTCTCCCTGCACGTGGTCCTCTCCAAGTGGTGAGCAGCAGTTGGAGGCGGGGTCCTCTGTGAAGCGTCCCCAGACAAGGTCACCAGGGAGGGGGGTCACCCAAGTTACCCCTCCCCCATCAGGCCCCTTTGGCCTGGCATCCATGAAAACCCTCCCTCCCACCGTCCCCCAAACACTGCAATTGCTGGAGGAACATGGGTCTCCCCGCCCTCCCCCCTTTAAAAAAAATCCATCTAAAAACCTTCATGCAGGGACACACGGCTTTAGTTCTATTTTCTCACATCATATGAGAAAGGTGGGTTTTATATAGCTATTATTATGTTTCCTTCCTGGACACCTTCTAATGACCTCAAGAAGGCACACGTGACAGCTTTTTCTGTCTCCCCCCCCCCCTTGCATCCTCCCAACGTGGCCCTGCAAGGTAGGACAGGGGTAGGAGGTCCTGCCTGGCTCAGGTTGGGCAGCCGAGGGTCTTCCTCCTCGTGGCTCTCTGTGGCAGGATCCCTTCGCGGATGTCCCTGGAGGTGGCTGGCGCTGGTTTCCCACCCGGGGCTGAACCGGCTTGGGGGGGGGGGAAGGGGCAGGAGCAGAGGGGGGGGGAGGCCCCGTGCCCTCTTTCCTTCCCTTGCCCACAGATACTGAGAGCCTGCTTGCCACCCACGGCCTCTGGCCACGCCGGAGGTCTACCAAGGGAAGATGCTGCCACGTGAGGGATGCCACCGGAGGAGGAGGACCCCAGGCACAGGACGGCCAGGAAGCATCCCCTCCTTCCTTCCTTAAAGATGGAGGTGGGGGGGACTGCACTTCCCCCCCCTCTTGCACCCACTCCTCTTCCCTCCTTCCCTGCCTCCCCCACCCCCCACCCCCCCTTATTAGGCAGGGACTCCTCCATTCCCACTTTTGGCAAAGGCAACCTCCACTTTGCAAACCACTACCAGGGCAACCAGTGGCCCAAGCCGGGTGAGGCCACAAGGGGTGGCACTACAAGGGGCAGCAACCTGCTGTTCCCCTGCCGAGACTCCCCTGTAGTCATACAGAGCTAGAGAGCGCCAGAGGCCTCTGGAGGCCATCAACAGCACTTGAGAACGAGTGGGGCTCCCTGCTCTTTGCTGCGGGTCTGGAGCCCGAGGGCGAGCCCCCAGAGCGGAGGAGGGGCAGCCCGCACTCACTGGGTCCCAAAGCCTTCACGGGGCCTCCCTGGGTCAGAGGCAACCTGAGGATACACACAGCAATGACAACGAAAACCACAACCTGGGAATCCCACCCGCTCTCTGCACAAGGCTGGCTCTGGACGACCCCTCGGCGGGTTCTGACCCCACTGCCAGCCCATGCAGCTGCATTCCCTCCTCCTGCCTGTCCTGGCGAAAAGAGCAGGCACGGTCCCTCTGGCTAACCCTTGGAGGACCCTCTGGCATTCCTAACGCTGCCGCCTCCAGCCTCTCCTTCCAGCATTCCCGTCCTGCAAGTGACGGGGAGGCTCACCACCCCCCTTTGCCTGAGGGAGTTCTCGGCTGATGCTGCTCTCCCTAAGGAACCCCTCCTGCACGAGACAAAAGCAACCAGCCTTCCGCCCAGAAGATTATTAGTCGCTGCTTCTGCTGGTGGCCCACAAGGACCAGGCGATGCCCGTCACTTGCCCTGTGGTCATTCCCAGACTTGGTCGGTGCCCGCTTCCTGGCTGCCAGGCACTGAGAGGTCAAGGGTGCGTGTGTGGCACTGCCCAGGGGCAACAGCTCTCCTCCCTCCTGAACTGTTCAAACCCCACCACGGCTCAAGCGCTGAGGTTCAGAGCGATGGTGCTAAAAATAATGTCGTTCCCCCCCGCCCCCCGCAAGTGGAATCCGACCTGGCCAACTTCCCTCCATTGTGAACCCCAGCCCCTGGACCTTCCCTACCCACTCTTTCCTGTGCAAAGGCTGTTTGCGCCAAGCCCTGGAAAAACACCCAGGGGTCACGCCGGCTGGGCAGGTCACATGGCTGGGAAGGGCACGGCCTCGGTGAGTCACGGCACACAGGCCAGGCGCATTCCCCACCCCTGGGGGTGGATAGACAACCACACCCATGCTCCACTGCTGTGCTGTGGTGGGCATCTCAGGGCTGCCGGGCTGGAAAGGAGACCCCACGAAGAATCCCTCTCCCAAACTCCGGATCCACCGCCAGAGGCCTCAACCCCAGAATGATCCAGCCTTTCTTGAACCCGAGCACTAGCAGGAGCCTTCACTGGCCGGGGCCACGCCGGGGCGACACACGCTCCCAGAAACAAATCAACATGGGGCCGCCAAAGTCTCTCTCTCTCTCTCTCTCTCTCTCTCTGTTGGACCCCTCTCTGGTCCGGCCCACGCCCTCTGCAAGCAGCCGCCAAGCATCAACCATCAGCAGAGGAAACCAGCCGGGCTACCCTCCGGGGGGGGGGGGACGACAAATGGGCCCCGAGGGACAGATCAGGAAGAGAGGGCTTCCGTTCCAAATGTGAGAAGAACACTCTGCCCATGCTCAGGAGCACAGGTCCCCACCTCTGCTCTAGGATGCCGGCTTGATTCCAGGGAAACCCAAGAATCACAGAAGAGTGTTGTAAGAGGAACCCTCTGCTGACTCAGGGACTAGGGAGTCCGCCAGGGGGCTTCAACTGGAAACCACTCCCTGTCCCCGGAATCCCCTGGGGGTTTGCATCCGGCCTCCTCCTTCCAGGTGGTGGTTCAATGTGTAGCCTGCACACTGTAATTAAAATTGTAAACCGCCCAGAGACTACTTGTAGTGGTATGGGGCGGTATACAGTATAAGCAGAACACTTCTTCTCCCCGCCCCCACCCCAGTGCCTCTCCCTCTCCGAGGGGCCTTCTCTTCTCCACAGGGAAAGGCCCTCCGTATCCCCAACCTCTCCTGATGATGATGGTTTTCCAGGCCAATTAGGACTGTGGTTGCCTCCCTCTGGACCTGTTCCAGGCTGGCAAGAGAATTCCCTGGACCACAACAGACCCCAGGGCAACTTGGGTCATGAAAACGTGCTCGCCCGCCCACTGCCACAAAGTCCCAGCTGCCTCCTGCCCCCTCTGGGACACCTCGGGAGCTCACCTGAGGCTCAGCAGTTCCTCCTGCATTCCTCAGCATCCCCACAGCCCACCCACCCACGCACCCACCCACCCCTTGGGAAAAGGCCCCGCTCCAAGGCCAGTGGTAGCCCTGCACAATGGGCTCCCAAGGACATGAACGGAGCCAAGCAGAGATAGCCGGATCAGAAGGCCTGATTGCACCATGGCCGGTGGAGACTGATAAGGCAGTATTTTTACCCAAGGCAGCTGTTCCCCAGCAACCAAACACACAGAGAGGGAAGGACACCCACCCACCCGAGCACGGCCCCTTTGCTCGCAAAAAGAAGAGGTGACGACACACTGCCCTTTCTCCTCCAGCCCTGGTCACCACCACCACCAGCAGCAGCAGCAGCGGCGGCGGCGGCGGCAGCAGAAGCGTCAACACCGTCTGCTCCCCATCTTCAGAGGGTGGCTCAACCCACGTACTTGCCCTCTGAAGGATGGATGGGAGGGTGAATAGAGGCCACAGCCCTGATAACAACCCACAGCTGTGGGGCACAGAGCACCACTGCATGGCCCCAAAGCACAATCAGGCAAAAGCAGGTCCCCAGAAGGAAGAGAGCCCAGGGAAGGGCCCGTGGTCTCTCGGTGGGCAGCGAAGCCACCTGGCCCTGGTGGGAGGAGAAGGGCACCAGGAAGGGCCGGCAAGGCTTCCCCCCCCCCCAGAAGGGACTCTTTCGGGGCTATGCAGCTCTCTGAGAGGGTAGCCAGGAGGGGCAACGGCTAGTCTGGCCTGGCCAGAAGATTCTGGCTGCAGGGGGAGACCACACAAGCACAGCTCCTCAGAGGCATTCCCCTGGCCCCGGGGCTCCTGTGTGTGGGCGCCACCCCAGAGAATGCCACGCCACGCCACGCCACACCACACCCCAGCCTCACGGCAGATGTCAGGGCAACACAGAGCACAGCCTCCGTGCGCAGGCCGGCTCACCTGAGATCATTTTGCACAGCTATCCGTCGATGACTGGCAGGTCACTCTGAAGCTATGCCAAGAAGATTGTCAGAAAAGGCTGGCAGAACCGCTGCCTGTCTGCAAAGACCTGGGGAGCACTCTGGGCAGGAAGGGCACAATCCCACCACCACCACCACCACTGCCGCCGCCGCCGTGTATGGCTGGAGCAGTCACTCAAAGCCTTGAAGGCCCCTAGGCAATTCCCTGGTCGGCAGCAGATCCCCTCAGCGCCTCTGGGCTTCAGCTCACCCACCGTGAGCACTGAGACCACCAGCAGCAGTCAGACTGCAATGATTCCCCCACCCCAATTGAGGCCCTTACTTGCTAGAAAGAGTGTTTGTTTTGGAAAACCCTGGGAAGCTGCAGAGCATGGGAGCGGGCCTGGGTACCACCAGCCCCCCCCCCCCACACAAGAGGAATGGCCCTTCTGCTCAGGGAGGAGGCAGGTCTGGCTGACCAGCACGGGCCAACTGAACCCCCCCCCCCCGCTGCCTCTGCCCCTGAGCCTGCGCTTGCCACCCACGGGGCTTTTACTGCTCCGAGATCCTGCTGAAGAGAGGAATCTGGAGGGTGCTTGGCTCTCCCCAGGGCTGTGAACCGGAGGCTTCAGTTACATTAAAAAGTTGTGTCCTTTTAAAGAACACACACACACACACACACAACTTTTTTCTGTACACACTTTGGAGGCCACCAGCTGGACCAAAAAGAAAACAAGCTCAATTAGCAACAGGGATGTTTTTTCTGTCTCCTTCTTTGCCCTGCAGACCCTCCGTGTTGTTTGCATTCCTCCTCCGGGCAAAAGGGCAGCCGGCCAAAGAGCTGGCATTCCTGAAGAGGGTGCCGCTGTGTCATTCTGTGTGTGTGTGTGTGTGTGTGTGTGTGTGTGTGTGTGTGTGTGTGTGTGTGTGTGTGTGTGTGTGTGTGTGTGTGTGTGTGTGTGTGTGTGTGTGTGTGTGTGTGTGTGTGTGTGTGACAGAGAAAGAGAGGGAGGGAGGGAGAAATCCCAAGGGACAAGAGATCCTTCCTGTGTGTGGAGGCCTCCTCCCAGCCACAGGGTGCAATTAGGCCCAGCCCAGCCCAGACTAGTTCCTCGGAGTCCAAAAGGCAAATACCTAAATAAAAACAAAGCTGCTCCTGGTGGACTCCTGACACACTTTTTGTCGCAAAGTCAAAATTGCTGGATGCAAATGTTTGCTGCTGCTCAGAGGCAACGCTGATCCCCCTATGAATGCTGTTCATAGGAATCTGAAAGGCGGCCAGGTGGGAATATGGAGTGAGTGTGTGTAATGTGGCTCCAGAAGGGAGGACCGGAAGCAAATGATTCAAAATGCCTAGAAAGGAGAGTCCCCCCCCCGCCGCTCCAAGCGACAGACAGGAAGAACATGCAGTATTGGCAGCAAAAGCTGTTTTGGAGGGGAACAGGTGGCCTCAGAGGGCAGAGAGGGGACGGGGGGGGGTTGAAGCCTGTGACCCTTCAGGCCCCTCTCCAGCTTGACCGTCCTGCCATTCCAAGCTTTGTGGAGGGAAAACAAAGAAAAAGAAAAAGGCAATGATACCTATCCATCAACTGGAGGGGAGGCAGCTGCCCTAGACGCCAAGGCTCCAGCCAGCTCCTTCCGGACGAAACGCTCCACATGGGCACCTCTCTTCTTCTGCCCCAAGTCCCAGCCATTCTCAACGGGGGCCACGTGGCTCCCCTGGCACATGGGCCATCATCTGAAGGGAGCCACAGACTCAAAAATCATCTATACTGTATTTCAGGCATGTCCAAATTTCGGCCCTCCTGATGTTTTGGACCACAAGTTCCAGAATTCCAAGCCTGTATTTCCATTGGCAAAGGACTGTGGGAGTTGTGGTCTAAAACATCTGGAGGGCCAAAGTTTGGACATGCCTGCTGTATTTTGTTCCTCCATCCCTCCTTTGGTGTTGCATCCTCGTTTGACCCATGGGCCCCTGGGAACGGAGGAGAGCTCCTGGAGAAGCCAGAGGGACGTTCCTTTCTTGGCCTACAGCTCTCCGGGCCCACAGCCAGGGGCCATGTTGGAGGGTCCTGGGCCCGCCTTCACGTCCGGCATCCTAAAGGTGTGGGGGGTTGTGTTTTGAGGGCAGGGTTGTCCCTGGCCATTTCACTCCAGAGTTCCTCCCAGGATGAGCGCTTGAGATGTCCACCTGGGCGAGCCAAGAACCAAAGCAGACCAGCCTCAGCCCAAGCCCATCCCTGCCATTTAAAGCCTGAGGGGCTGCAGCGCAAAGGCTCTTTATCCTTTCAATGCTAGGTGATGCTTTTCACTCAAAGCATAAAAATAAAATAAACCCCACCGCCTTTGTGTTAAAGCCACCCAGAAACTCAAGGAAAAGAGGCTGTGTTCCTTATGGAGAGGCAACAAGGATGGGGCCACCGCTCAATGACTGGGGCTGGCTAGGCAGGGAAGGGCCCCCGCCCTCCTCCCCACAAGCCCTAAGCCCCCCCCCCCCCATGGGCTGCTGCCAGCGGCACCCTAAAAGCCTTTCTCCCATTCTGCAACCATCCTCCTGGTGTTGTGCCCCACCTTCTAATAAGACTATCATCAGCATCATCCTCATCATTAGCAGTAGAAGAAGTACAATTCAGAAGTGTCTGTGAATGAACCAGGTGAAACGAAGCTTTTCAATTTGTGCTCTGGAGCAGCTTTCGAGAAGCACTTAAACTGTGGAATTCCCACTCGGGTGAAGAGTGGGCAGCAACGAATGAGGAAGGCGAAAGAAGCATAGAACCCGGGTCCATTTTTGGCCCCCTGAGTGAATCCAGCAGATCAACTCTCCAGGGCCAGGAGCCAAGTTCATCCAGGGAATCTGAACTCGCTCCAAGAAACCAGGTCTTCCCTGACTACCTGTGGATCCGTTCCCTCCTCGGCTGGTGTTTCACATTTGCCTGGAAAGGCGGCGGGGGGGGGGTCCTAGACCTAGGCTGTGGGACCAGGCAAAGCATGGAAAGCTGGAACACTTCGGGCCCCATGAAAAGAAACAAACGGATTGCTCCAGAGAACAGTTGCTTGGGCTTTCTCTAGAAACCTTTCCTGCCCCCTCCCCTGGCAAGGGGCGCCTGGCGGGACAGACGGCTCCCTTTGTAAACACCAGCCTCTCCTCACATGACCACCTGAATGGGCTGTACCGGTGTGTGTGTGTGTGTGTGTGTGTGTGTGTGTGTGTGTGTGTGTGTGTGTGTGTGTGTGTGTGTGTGTGTGTGTGTGTGTGTGTGTGTGTGTGTGTGTGTGTGTGTGTGAGTGTGTGAGTGCGTGCAGGGGGGAGGGTTAAGTGGCCACACCGTTCTCCTCCTGCTGCTTCCCTCTCATTCCTTATCAAGGAGCATTCCTCAACAGCCAGCGGAAAGCAGAAGGGGGGGGGCAGCCCCTGCACCAAGAGGGAAGAGAGCTGCCCAGGGCTGAGGCCCCCTTGGAAAACCCACCCTCTCTGTTGCTTCTGCCCACCTGGGCCCAATCAGAAGAACGTGGCTCTCCATGAACGGCGGCCAGAGTGTGGGCACCCTTTTTTTTACCTGGGCAGGGGCTGAAAAAGCCCCACTCTGCACAGTAAGGGTGGGTGGGTGGGGGTGGACTCAGGTGCAGACAGGTCCCGCTTTGCCCCTATGGTTGCAGCCAAAACAGCAGATCTGCCAGGGGGGGGGCAAACTCAGGGGGCCAGTTCAGCTCCTCCTACCTATGGGGTCCTCAGAAAGCAAAAGAGCCCCACCCCCACCCCCACCCCCCTCCACAACTCTGGAGGCCAGGCGATCAGCTTTTAATGAGGGCTTCTCTGCCCACAAAGGCATCTCAATTACCATAATCAGAGCCAGCAGGAAACAGGCACACGCCCAGGAGGTGCTGAACAAGCGCAAAGTGTCCAAATCACAAATCAGGACCGGGGCATCGTCTCTAAACAAACACAAAGGTAATATCAACTCTGGAGTCCCTCCCTCCCTCTCTCATTCTCTCTTTGCTTGCCTTTTTTTTCTGCTGCTGGACAAAATTACAGGTCTGTGGAGAAGAGGCGCCTTGAAGCCCTTGGCTCACTTTTTTTATCTTTGCAGCTCTCTCTCTCTCTCTTTCTCTCTCTCTGAGAGGGCCAGCCTTGCCACGGAGGATTAGGTGTCTTGTAGGAAAAGTCGCAACTCGGTTTGGGCTTGGGTGGGTGGGTGGTGCCAACCCCCCCATCCAACCCCCCATGATGGCAATTAGGTAAGGAACCGAGTGGGGAGCACCGTGAACCCCCCACCCCCAGAGAAGCATAGCTGAAGAGGGAGGCTCAATAGATTGTGAACAAGGCAGACCCTACACTTGGGAACCAGGTGTAAAGTGGAGGAAGGGCCAGAGACGGTGTGTGTTGGGGGTGCAGGGAGACCCGTGGGGGCAGCTGCTCATCCCAGTGCTAGAGGGTGGATCAGGTGGGCAGAGTGGTTGTAAAGTCAGGGGTTAGATAAGAAGGCTGCTTAGAAGGCAGTGCCAGCAACTCACTGCAGACACAGGAGGGGGGTATGGTTTCCATCTTCCCCAAAGACCCCCATGAAACTAAATCAATTAGGGCGTTTATACACGACCCCTAAACTCCAGGACAAATGGCTCCCAGCTCCGGAGATTAAAAATGTTTACCCACCAGCTCCGGAGTTAACAGGAAATTAAGTGCGACCCCGCCCACTTTAGCGCGTCCCAGCGCAGCTTTCAGGTACCTGCTTTTTAGATGTGAAAAATATTTGATACGGTGTAAGGATAGTGAGTGCGGGGCTCTCCTGGCTTCTGTTTGTTCTTTTTTTGCGCCCCGCCCCTTTAAGAGATCTGAATGCTGCCGGGAACAGAACGGAGGTAAGCCGGCATGCTTTTCTTTCTTTTTTCTCCCTCCCTCATGCAGCCAGCAACCAGGAAGTGCGGAGGGGGGTGGGGACAGAGGAAGAGCGACAAACCCCTAAGATCTCTGGTCCGAATTTAAGTGGCCAGCGGATCTTAGGGGTCATGTAAAAAGGCCCTAAATCAGCAGCAAGAATATCAGAGATTAGGGGTGTCCTGCAGACGAGGGTTCGCTCTGGCCACTGGACGAAACATTGCTCTAAGTTGCCAGATCTCAAATAATAAGCTTTTCCTGTGCAACAACAGAGAGGCGCAGGACGGTTTGTATATAGAATGGGCCCAAATGATTGACAAAGAAGACAACTAAGAAACACAGAAGAACCCCCCCCACACACACACACACATAAGGTGTGGATGTGAAGCTTAGAGACACACTCAAAATAGACTTACTGTGAGTGAAAGAGAAACCAGCAACAATCAAACTACTTCTACAAACGCCTATCTCCTGCGCTTACACACCACTCAGTGTAACTAACAACAGATAAAAAGAACCATAAAGCGCCTGTTTTTAATTTGTTCTTAACATGCAATGTGTTAAAAATATTGGCAGAGGGGTGAAAACAAAGGCCACCGGATAAAACGTGCATCTCCCCGATAGAACTGAAGAGAGCAAGGGGCAGCCTTCCAGGGGGGGGCAGGGGGGGCTGCAGCTCCCCACCATCACCAACCCCTTGCCAGGGTGGCAAAGTATGAGGAACACTGAAAGCTGCCCTCGGGCAACATCCGGAGGGGCCCCCCTCCATTTTGCCCTCCCACCCCCCAGCTCTCTAACCTGCCAGAGAAGGCCCCTCCCGACCTCTGTCCTGGGATGGTCCCAGGCTGGCTCAGGCCAGAAGGAGAAGCCGGGGCCAGAGGGAGACCGAACCCTGGGGGTCGTCGGCTCCTGTTTTGCGAACTGCCAGGATGTGGGAAAAGTCCTTCCCAAACCCCCAAACCCCCGCACGGACCCCTGTTAAGGTTTCACCAGCCCATCATCACTTCTGCTGGCACCAAGCAGGCACAGCTCACGGCTGATGGGGATCCGCCACAAAAGCACGGGGGGGGGGGGAACTGCCCGTATTTATTATTATTTTTTGGTCTCTGTTTGATGGAGCAAACCAGGGAAAGCAAAACAATCCAGGAGGGAAGGGTGAGCCAGCAAGCCAGCCGAAATGCTCTCGTTGTCCAAGCAGCACATGGGAAAACAGGTGCAAGAGGGGGCCCCCCGTGCCACCAAGCCAGGGTGCATACGTACCAGGAACACCAACAGAGCCGGAGAACAGGCAGCTCGGTTGAGGCGAAGGCTGCACCCAAAGGAGCTGGGCTACAGTGTCCACACACCAGGTGTGCACCCATAAAAGGGCACACCCAGTATTTCTACAGAGCGCAAGAACAAGAGACAGGTGAGCTCTGGAGGCACTCCGAAAGCCAGGCACAAGCCGGCCTCCCTCAGCCCAGACCCCTTCAACCCCAAACCTGGTAGCCTCTAATAAAGAAACCAAACAAAATACTTGAGCCCTGCTTGACTTCCCATCATCCACAGCCCAAGTCCTGCTCTGGAGGCTAGGAAGGAGCCCCCCCCCCTGCAAGCACCCCCCCGCCGGCTGCTTCCCAACTGCAGCAGGCACTGAAGAGAACGTGCTCTACCTCCCTCCCTCCCAGAAGAGATGGGAGAGCTTCACTGGACGGTCAGCTCAGAATCCCAGCCGGACAGACCCCAGGGAGGATCAAGAAAAGGGGTCCAGGGCCCGGAGCCCAGCAGCATGGAAGCAAAGACAGGTAGCACCTTCAGGCCCGCCACACCTGGAGACGCAAAGGACTTGATGCCATGGGGAGGAAGCAAGCGGCTCTCCCCAAAGGGAATGGGGGGGGGGGGCGAAGCAAACGCACAAAGCCACAAACCCAAGAGAGAGAGGGAAGGAGGCAGCCCACACTGGACACCTTGAAGAGGCCTGAGCCACCAGCACCCAAGGGCTGAGCCGGGTCAAGGAGGCCTCCCCAACCCCCCCCCCCGCCCTCGGCAGCAGCAGCAGCAGCAGCAGCAGGCAGGCAGGCGGGGGCTGTTTCTGCCTCCCTCCCTCCCTTCCAGCCCATCAGCAAAAACCAGGAGGACTGCCAATGCGGAGGGCACCCAGCCTCACCCACAGCAGCTCTGCAGCCCTACCGTGGCAAGGCTGCCGGCAGGCCCGCATGGCGCAACCGTGACCTAATTGCTATTAATGAACCAGACTCTTGACTTGCAGAACCAGCCAGGGGAGCACAGGAGAGGGGAGAGAGAGAGAGAGAGAGAGAGAGATTGGAATTGTTTGTTGCTGTCACCTGGAATGCCAAGAGCGGCAAGAGGCCGGCACTGCAAGAACTCCCATGTGAGTCAGAGGTAGAAAACGTCAGGCAGCTTCTCCTGTATTTTCAACCGGTCTTCCTTGTACCATTGGTTGTGATCTGCCTTGCCCCCCCCCCCCCCCCGGTGGGGAGAAAGGCGGCATAAAAAGAACGCAAGCCAAAGAAATAAATGAACAGGAACCCCCCTCCCCCACATGCTCCATTGCACAAGCAAAGCTTTATGCTGGGGCATGATGGGTTCCGTGTGCCTAGGGGGGGATTCTGGGAGTTGTAGTCCAATGCCGGCAGAGGGTCTCAGATTGCAGGAGGGAGGCCACTGACCAGCGGCCAGACCTCCAGCAGCAGACGGAAGAGGCGAGAAGGGCTTTGCCCTTACGGAGGCCACCGACATCCAGACCAGGCTCCAAGCCACCCCAAAAGCCCCGACTAGGGGAGGGAGACCAGCAGGCGACTACCAGGGAAAGGGTGAGACTGCACGGTCGCTCTCCCTCCCTGGGGAGGGTCAAGCAGGGTTCAAGCCAAAGGTCAGGCCGTCCGCGGGGGGGGGCAATCCTCCTCCTCTCCCTGTCACTCATCCCGAAGCCCAGACTCTCAGCCACCCAGTCCTGCCTTTGTAGGCAATGGCCTTCTCTGGAGACCCTCAGACAGAAGCAGCCGAGCTGATGGTGGTGGTGGTCCCCACCTGCAGCAGTGCCACCACCGGAGGCCACCAGCACAAGGAGCCTGGGATGTGTGGGGTGGGGGTGGGCAGCTGGAATCGCCACGGCCCACCCAAGAGGGCCACTTGGGGAACCCTAAACCTGGCCGGCCCTGGAGAGGGTTCCGGGCGCTTGCCCTCCCAAGCCGGTCACCTGAACGAGAGAGGAAGCGCTTGCCCTGCCTGCCCCTCTCAACCCCCCCCACCCACCCACCCCCCACCGCCGGAGGGCCACCTGGGGCGACCCAACTAAGGGGCGTCATGTGGCCCACTTTGGGTCCCCGGAGGAGGAGAACGGAACAGGGCGTCCTCGGATCCTGGCACACCGGCGCCCCTGCGCATTTGTCGTCCGCCCCCGTCCCCCCCCCCGCAGCCACGGGGAAGAAGGGCAGGTCACGCTCCTGAAAAGGACCCCGGACAAACACGGCGGGCCCCTCCTGGCTGCCCAAGACCCCCGCGCGCCCGGGCGGGGGGCCACCCAACCCAAGGGCTTCCAGGCCGGGCAGGCAGGGAGGGGTAAGGGAGTGGGGGGGGGCGGGCCTGAGGGGGCTGGGGGGGGGGTCTCTCAGCCCCGGAGGGTAAGGCGCTGCCGTCCGCCGCGGCACGGCCGGGGAGGAGAAGCGCCGCCCGGAACCAGCCCGATCTGCCCCCCCCCCCGCCGCCGCCGCCGCCGCCCCGTTCCTTCCTGGCCCGGCGGGTCCTCCGTCCACCCCGCCCGTGGGTCGCGCGAGACGCCCCCACCCCTACCCCCCGCCGGAGCTCCGCGCCCCCCCCCGCCGCCGCCGCCGCCGCCGCCGCACCTTGGCGTCCGCCTCCTCCTCCTCCTCCTCCTCCTCCTCCTCCTCCTCGTCCGCGCGCGCCGAGGCTGCTGAATCACGCCCGGACGGAGCCCGGCCCGGGATGGAGGGGGGGGCTGGCTGGGAGGGGGGGGGCTGGAGGGCGCTGCCGGGGTTGGGGGGTTGGGGGGTGGATCGGAACTATCACCGGCACCGGCGGGGGGGGGCGGCGGATGGGGGGGTGGGGGGGGTCCCGGGGCCAGGCCGGGGGATGGGAGCTCCACCACCACCGGCGCAGTGGCCGGCGCCCGGCGCGCAGGGCCGAGGGCGGGCGGGCGGGAGGCGGAGCACACGGGCGGCCGGAGAGGGCGGGGGGGGCGCGCGTGTGTGTGCCAGGAGGAGGAGGAGGAGGAGGGCGGCGGGGGGGGGGGAGAGAGAAGGCAGGGAATGTCGCGAGACGGGAGGAAGGCTGCCTGAGCCCTCCCTGCGCGCGTCCGGCTGGAGGGGGGTGGCGGTGGGGGGGGGACAGAAGAGGGAGCTCTTAAAAGGGCAACGCGCCCGCCCCGAACCGGCAGAGAGAGAGAGGGGGGGAGGGGTCCTTTCGCGTCCGGGGCGCCGTCCCATTTCCCCGGCCGACCCGGGGGCCCATCCCTACGACAGCCCTGCCAGGTAGGTGCGGCGGCGCGCCCTGCGCTCCAGAGCGGCTTCCGCGCCTCCGGCCGCCCGCGGCTTGCCCTTCTTCCCGCCCGCTGCGCGCCTGCCTCCGCCTCGGCGGGCGCCTGCTTCGGGGATCGGGGCGGCCTCGCCCGTTCTCTTGGCGGACCCTCCCCCCCCCCGCCAGGGAGACCCCCTTCTCCCGAGCCCGCCCGGTCCGTGCCAGAGGGGATGCCCTGCTCCGGTTCCGACGAGGCGCTCCGTTGGGAACCAGGAGGCACCACCGGGGAGCAAAGGCTTTTAATTTTGTTCGCCTGGAGGCGCCCCGGTTGATTCCCCGGCCGGAGTCGGCGTCCCCTACTCCCGAAGGGTCCCCCTTCCTCCCCACCTCCCCATCCCCCAGGGCCCCTGACCCAGTTAGGAGGGTTGCATCCCCTGCCTTCCACCCCGGCCTTCCTCACCTCCAGCCCACCCGGGATGCAGGAGAGGCAGCCGCCCACACCCGTGGCTCCCTGCGCGCAACGCCGCAGGGGTTCTCCCGGGATCCCAAACATCAGGGTGTTGCGAGGAGCCGACAAGGCCGTCGAGGTGGAGAGCCCCTTCCCTCCCTCCCTCCCTCCCTCCCTCCCTCCCTTGGAGCGCGGGGGTCCCGTCGCCAAACTGCTCTAACAGTTGGGAAGTTTTTTCCTGGCCTTCAGCTGAAATCTGGCTCCCTGAGCCACTTTCATGCTGGATAGCTTTCAGGAGAGACCTCGTGGGCCTGCTTTGTCACCAGGGCTGAAGAGATGGGGACCCTCAACCCCCCCCCCCCCCCAGCATGGTCCGGCTTCAGGGTAGTGGGAAGGGAAGGGGGCAGGTGGGCAGGCCATAGGAAGGCTGGGGGCGGGGGGGGGGAGAGGTATCAAGCAGGGGGACGGACCCTCCTGCCTGGACCAGGAGAGAGAGGGCAGCCCAGCCTCCTCGCAGAGGCTTATGTGGGGTGGGGGTGGGGGGTCTGCCACTAGCAGGGTCAGCAGCACTTGGGGGAGGGGAGAGATTGGATGATGGTGATGATGCAAGGCAATGGCCAAAGGTTGGTAGGGGGCAGAAGGCTGCCAAATCCAGGCACACCCCAACTCTGCCTGTAAACACAAGCTGTGCCAGGGCTGCCCCCAAAGTCCCGTGCCCCCTGGCACCCCTGAGTAGGTGACAGAGGACTGCTCTGTGGAGCACAGGCATTGACTCAAGGGCCAGGGGTCCCTTCTCCTTGGCCCTAGCATTGGTTCTCTTGGCTAGGCATGCAAAGGTTTGGGGTGTGTGTGTGTGCCTGCATTTATCCGGGGGGGGGGGCAACTCTCTGCCTTTGTTTTAAAGGTGTTTTTTTTTGCCTGAAGGGATCCCTTGGTTAAGCAAGATCACATGCACAGACCCCTTTTCTGTGGAATGGAGAGAGAGAGCCACACAGGTCTATTGCAGCAAAACAGAAGGGGATATTTTGAAAGAACTTCTTAATGTGTTTTATTTTGGCTCACTGTTTGTCACCTGATGGATTGGGCCTAAGATTACAAAAGGTTTTGTCAAATATGACCTCTTACTCTTTAAAACAAGCTGTTCTTTTGATAGCCTTGGAGATGCAGTTATTATTTTGCACTTTTCAAGGCGAAGAAAAAATAAACTAAGTAACTAACTAACATCATCTACCTATAAGCACTGCCACACATTTGTGCTTACAAACATTATTCCACACCTTAAAGATTGGATGAATTGAGATGGGGATGCACGTGCACGTGTGCAAACACACACACACACACACACACACACACACACACACACACACACACACACGTCGTGACATGCACATTCATCCACCAACGTCTTTATGAGCACCGCCCTAAGTATTACAGCTGCCTTGTTTTTTCCACACTCTTGAATGCCTTCCCTCTTGCACTTATTGTAAATGTTTACAGCCATGTGGATAAACATGGATGGAGAAAGTTGCTTTTAACAAACCGCTATCGGGCAATTTAAGTTAGTTAAATAAATATATGCCTGAAATAATCCAGGCAAGAGAGCCAGAGAGGCCTGCTAAAAGGGGAGGGTGTATGTAAATGTGCTGATGGGGTGGGGTGGGATACATTTTACCCAATGTTCGCCCACTATTGTGGTGCACTGAGAAGGGGTTCAAACAAGGTGATGGTCTGTGTAGTCCCATGTTCCTCTGGCTAGGGCTCCATCTGCTGGGACTCTGCTCTTACTGCAGTGAGGCAACCTGGGCCAGGAAAGGGGGTTATCCCTAGAAGTTCTGTTGCCCCAAGTGGCCATCCCAGGAGAAGAGCCAGCTTGGGTGGCCCTGGGCAGAAGGGAGGGAAGTGGGAAACCACCCCTGAGTTCTCTTGAGTGCCTAGAAAACCTTCTATATTCTACTTGTGAACTCGAGATTTCACTGTATTTCACTCATCAAGAAAAGGTCACTCTAAGTCAGAATTTGACCGCACACAATTTAAGAGTATTTTTGTCCAGTCCTCATTTTAAAGGAACAACTGCCTACAGTCCCGTGTTATTTCTGCATAGGAATCAACTGCAGCAGAAGCAGCATGACAATTGCCGGAAAAGCAAACGAAGCCACGTTAGGCCCAAAGAAAATATGATAAAGCATGCAGAAGCAATAACTGCAATAGCAGATGCGGGACTGCCATGAAACTTGACGTTTTTGCTCCATTCCACACTTAGAGGCCAGGGGCGTCAGCGAAGAGGCAGTGAATGGACAGTTTGTCGGGTGTGTGTGTGTGTGCGCGCGCGTGTCTCTCCAATCCTTGGCCTCTGGAGATGGAGACAAGCAATTAATTCTTTATCCTCAGGGGTGTTTCTAGCATGGCTCTCCATCCTTGCAAGACCCCATTTTGTCTACAAGTGACCGCAGCTCCCATGGCTGAATCTTCTGGCCAGGATGTCTCTTGAACTCTTCTGCTTCTCACCCCTCTGCCCCCAAGATTCACAAGGTCTCCCTCTCTCTTGTTATGAAGAGCTTGGTGGCCCAATTGGCCATTAGCAGGCCAGTTCAGCCTGTGCAAGTTTTTGGGTTCTCCAGATCACTTCCTCAAGTCACTAAAAGTGGTTAAACAGAAGAGAAAGGAAAAGTGGTTGATGAGAGGAGCCAGGTGGCTGGTATACAAAATAAGTAGACACAAAATGAACGGCTTGAATTGCAAATGTCCTTCTCTCGTGTCTTTCTCCTCCTAATAACATACAAAAATCATAGAATCATGAAGGCGCCTACAAGGCCACGGAGTCCCACCTCCTGCTCAAGGCAGGATTACAAATCAAAGGATAGCTGCCAGGTTTTTCCTAATATTCAACCAAAATCTGGGTTCCTGACAATTGAGCCCATTGTTGCACATTTTGCACTCTGAGATGATGGAGAACAGATCCTACCCGTCCTGTGTTGGCCAGCTTTTGAAGTACAGTGGTACCTTGTATAAAGGAATTACTGTAATTCATTCCAAATGAAATTCTGTTAAGCAAATTTTCCTTTATACAAATTTCCCATAGGAATGCATTGAAAACGAAGTAATCCCTAATTGCGACGATTTTTATGTTGTACAGATTCGCCCCATAGGCGATTCTATTAAGCAAATTTCTCCTATCTCCGGAATTTTTTATGTTGTACAGATTTTATGTTATACCATACAAACTGTTATATGAGGGTCCACTGTACTATATTTTCTCAAGGCTAAACATGTCCAGGCACTTTTGCTTCTTTTATCTTGCCTAATGAAGAATTCTTTAAAAAGGAGGAATTTGCATGATATTTGATGGTTGAGCAGGCTGAACAGAGATGCTCTGAAATTCATTCAAGTGGGTCCCTCTGGCCTACCCATGTGTGCCCTGACTGGAAGAAATCTCTTTTTGAGATCTCCAGTATGAAGGTGGAGATCTCAACTCCAGGATCCTTTCAGCTGGGAAAAATGGGTACAGTTGGACCAGCATGGGATGCAGGCGCATCACCCAATGGGCCACACTGCACCCCTTGCCAATCCATGCCACACTTCCAGCTAACATGGCCGCCTGTCATTGGTCGGTCGGGCTGCTTTAGGGGATTCTTGGAGTTGTAGGCTTTTAAAAATGCTGTGCCTCCTGGCTGTGTGGAAGATGTCTGCAGGATACAGTATTTAAAAATGAATGTTATATGAATCAAGCAGTTTGAAATTGATTACATGGTTTCATATTTTTCAACGGTCTGCAGTGGTTCTAAAGGGCTTCTTGCTGAAATCCTACGATATGTGACAATATATAAATGTTGTAATTAATTATCATACTGTATCCATGATGAGATTTAATTTATACCCCAGTGCATTGTTCCATCTGAGGCCTAACCTGTTCTGTGAAGAATGGGAACAACCATCGCTTTCTGTCATTTGGCTATGACCCATCTCTCTGGAATCAGCAGCGGGGTCTTCTGTTTTTTAAAGGCCTTTCTTTTGTCCCGCGGCTGGTTGCGAAGATTCCCACACCAAAAGGAACACCGCGATTCCCCGAGGCTTTGCTGGAAAGGTTGTCGACAACAGTGCAGATGGCCAAGCCCAGGCGGGGCCTGCAGCCACAAAGGAAGGGCCTCCTCCTTGTCCTGTCGGGCAGGAAATGACCCTTGGCTTTCTTGGCAGAGGCGGCGGCTGCGAGAACTGAAGGACTGGGCCCAATCTTGGCAGAGCCCGGCTTGTGCTGGAAAAGCCCGGTCCTCTTGGGTTTAGGTCAGAGAATGATTTTAGGAAGGAAGGAGCGCCGGAGTGCCACACAGAGAAACTCCAGGCAAAAACCAAAGCAATAGCCTTGAAGGTGCCACATATTTTTGCCTCTTGTTTTGAGTCTTTGCTTTTGGCCTGGAATTCTTGCACAGATGAACACGGCTACCTCTTCCAAAACTTCACACAGAGGAGTGTCTCTCAACTGGGCCCCACTGGATTCAGGTGTACTGGTTATGACTGGGGCCATAGAGACCTTGGGCAACCGGCTGCCCTCAAAGGAGCTCAGGAATGTTGCTACAAAGCCCCAAATGCCCAACCAGCTGAGCCAGTGACCTTGTCGGTGGCCGGGCCAGTGACCTTCATGTTGGTGGCCATTGCTAGCTGGGGATCCCGGGAGCTCTGGTCCGAAAAAGGAGCTGGGCAGATGGCAGGGAGGGTGGCCCTCTTGGGCAGGGACGCTGGCATTTGGGGGAGGTCGGGGGGGGGCTGCTGAGGAGGGGGGGTCGGGCTCCCTGGAGAAAAAAAGGGGGTGCCTGCATGTGTAAGGCATGCAGGAGAACTGCCTTCACCCCTCAAACAGAGCCAGATTTTGGAGGGGGGGGTTGGAGCCCAGGAAAGCTGGAGACAGGAAAGGGGCAAATGTTGAGAGGAGCAAATGGGGGTGGGGGCGAATGTTCCCTCCCGTGGCGGGGCTGCCTTTTGGAGCAGCAGGGGTGGGGTGGGGGGGGGTGGGGGGTGAATGAGGTCCTCCATCAGGTCCGGAGAGGGGTCTTCTTTTCCGCCCCCGCCCCCAACCTCAGGGCATCTAACCGGGTCCCCAGCTCTGGGCAAAAGGGCTCGGGGGTGCCAAGAGCCCAGTGGTCGAGGGGGGAGGAGAGAGAGAGAGAGAGAGAGAGAGGCATTCTGGGACTTGTAGTCCCTCCCCCCCTCGAAGGAGGAGCCCCGTGTCGCCTGAGGCACTCCTCCCCCCCCCTCGCCGCCGCCCGCCGCCTTCCAGACCCTCTTTCCCGCCGTTCCGTTCATGTCGCCCCCCCCCCCCGACCCCCCACCCCGACCCCCCCCCGCACCGCCTAGGCCCCCTCCGCACCGCCCAGGCAACCCCCCCTCCCCCTTCAGGGGCCCTCCCCCTGCGGAGACCGTGTAGCGCCCCCCCCCCCCTCCGCGCTCCAAGGGGAGACCCCCCCCCCCCTCCTCGCCTCCTCTCCACCCCAGAGCCCCCTCCGTCGTCGCCCAGGCCGCCCCCCCCCCCAGGGGGAGGTAATTTACAAGTGTGTGAAGCTTACATTGGATCTTTGATGTAAGACTTAGCGGAACTATTCTAGAAGGAAAGGCTTGACCAAAGATTTTACTGTTTACAAAAATACAAATGTAGATACATGTGACTGTGATACATATATGTATATATATATATATATATATATATACGTGGAGTGCTTAAGTGAATATAACTACATTATTCGTGTCACTAGTGTGGCTATATATATATATATATATATATATATGTATTGCTTAGAATACATTATTGTTGAATACATGAGGGCTTGTCCATACCTGTGGTTAGTAAAGCAGCCATATATATTTATAAATATATAATTAGTCAAATGTCCTCCCTTACACTCGGCCCTGACGCGTTATGGAAATTTACGCCAGTAAATTCTCCATAAGTTGCCCTCCCGTGGACTTGTAAGGGACAAAGAAACATATAGAAGGTGTATATACAAAAGCGTGAGTATTGCTTGAGCTTCCCTGCTTACCATTCATTCCCTTGGAGAGGGGTGTCATCATGAGTGACTTTCCAGTGTTCCGGACGAGAGTATCAGCAGTGCTGCCAGGAAAACTTTTCCCACCCCTTTTCTTCTCTCAAAGGGCTTATAGGCACAAAATGATTTGTGGCGTCTCATGGTGAGGGACGCATTTGAACAAAGAAATCCCCATTAATTCACTAGGGGACTCTCTATAGTGAAATGTTAAGTTACCAGATAAAGTTTAGCAATGTCTGGGAGTTAAAAAGACCCTCTGGCCAGACCCGCAGACTGCAATGGATGGATGCGTTTCACAGACCATAGCATTTAAATGTCCCCTGTTTGAGGAATGCAACATGATCACAACCTCCCACGGCCTGCTGCTCACTGCTCAAAGATTCCAAATTCCCAACCTCTGAAGGGGCTGGCATAATATTGTGATAGACTTGGATATCAAGATCCCTGTCCCAAAGTGATACCTAAACAGCAGATTTGTTCAGTACCTTATATCAGGACAATCATGAAACCCAAATAAATTTTCTTGCAGCAGCAGTGCAAATGTGAGATATCTTGCTTATGTGTTTGGTAATCAGGCTAAAACCCCTGAATTCCATTTAGGGTCAGATGTGAGATATCTTGCTTATGTGTTTGGTAATCAGGCTAAAACCCCTGAATTCCATTTAGGGTCAGTTTGCAAATCAAACACTTATAGAAATATGAGCAAGGCTCCTTTGCCAGCCTGCTCCCTTTTGCTGTCAGATGGCTTTAGACCTTGAAATATGATTTTTCATACGGTCATTTTTCATAAAGATACACAAACATTAGTACCTGATTTCATAGAACAAAAATCATGACATGATTTTCAACCTTATTCAGGTGTGTGGTGTGCTTTGAAACTCAAATTATAGCAGGTTGTGCAGAGTTACCCCGTTGTTCATGCATACAGGACAACCCAGATGATAGACATTAATCTTAGAAAAACCAATTTTTTAGCCATAAACCATACTCATTAGTTATAGTCCCATGGTAGAGTAATTATGGAAGGCACATTCAGAAAGGCACTTCAAACTTTTACAATGACTATCAATAATAGGCAGTAATATAATAAACAGTGATTAAAAATTAACGTCCCTATACAAGGCTTCAAAATAAGCGCTCACTTGCTAGAAGGCTGGTGTGTGTGTGTGACGACACAAGTTCACAAGTTCTTGGTGATCCAGCACATGGTGAAGGCATGTGAAGGTCTGAATTTGAACCCCACCAAGTTTCTGTCCCGACGAAAAGGGGTGAAATTGCGGGCGTGAAGTCTGTTGGCCGCAATCCAAAACAAGAGTCTGTGGCCGCTAAACTCCTTCCGTCTCCCCCCTCAGAGACAGACAAAGAAAAGAAAAAGAAAAGGGAAGGAAATCAGGCAGACAGGAGGTCAGCCCGTCAACCGGAAGCGTCGGGGGAAAGCAGCAGACGACAGTTGGGCTCCCCGAAGTGGCAAATGCAAGGCTCCCCCAGGAACAGGGGTGATGACCACAGGTCAGGTGCAATTCGGCGTCCTCCATCCAGTGTGAAGTCATCTAAGGCTTGAGGCATCATACTGCAGTGGGCAGGAAGCGTCACCGGTCAGGCCTCTCTCCCTCTCGGTCGCGGAGTGCGATTCACGCGGGGTGAATAGGCTGGCATCACCGGATCCAGGGGCCCACAGCGATCGAACTGGCGGAGCGCAGTCATCTCGAAGATGGCATCAAAGACATCAAAGGCTCCAGAAGGGATAGCGGAAGGGATGGCAGGAAGGTCCCCATCTCAGCATCCACGAACGGCGGCGTCAGGTTTCCAAACCCAACCGACTCCACGATCCAGAAATAAAGAACGGGTGGGCGTTTTTCCCAGAGCAAAAGCCCGTCCTCCAGGAAGTACCTGGGTGAGAAAAGAACACACACGACCACAAACAGAAAAACACAGAGGACAAACCCACACAAAAGGACCCCTCAGCTGTCCTTGTGCTGCCAAGCAGGGTGGTCCAGTCTATCTGACAGTCTTAAAAAACAGGAAGGAGAGAGAAAAAAAAATGTTGCAAAAGGTAGAATAAGGCTTCCGTTTTTGCAGAACCAGTCTGTGAACGGGGGAAGCCAAAGTTTATGGTGAGGACGCATCTGTAGTCGGCAGTGTATGATGAGTGCTTGCAAGATGATCTCGCAGGATCTCACAAGCGAGGGGCTCAGGCGTCCCCAAACAGGCACCTGAGATAGATCTCATCCCCAAAGTCAAATAGCCCTGCTACATGGGGACAGCAAAAAAAAAATGTAGCTGGCAGAATATCCAGGAAATGCAAAGTAGGCTCCTAGCATGAACCAAATTGTTCCGGAGGGGAATATGGACTGGCAAGCGGAATGATAAAGTCACGGCTGGCCACACTTCAAAACAAAAGTCAGTGGCTGTTTTAAACCCACTCTCTCCCCCCATAAACAAACAGAGAGAGGAAAAAAAAAAAGAAAGGAAAAAGAGACAGGATTGTAATCTGTCACCCTGAGTTGAAAGTGAATCAGGAGGCTGCTTCAGGACCTTCCGAAGTGTCAACGCACGCTGTCAGCTGGGGGAGGATGCCTCAGGACGGAAAGTGTGTCCTCCAGCGTCTTTCCAAGGGGGGAAGAGACAGACAGACCGAAACAGACGAACAATAAACACACACACAAAAATTGCCACGCAATCTGCAGAGCATGGCCTGGTTCTCCAGGTGTGATAGTGCTGCATGCAGTACACTGTGTGCAGATTTCAATGGCACAGTGCAGTGCAGTCTATCTGAAAGGCTGAAGAAGGGGGGAAAAATGTCGCAAAAAAGCAAATGTCCTGCAGAATGGGGCATATCTCTTTGTGAAACAAGCATATGAATGGGGGGGGGGGGTCCAAATGTTCGGAAAATTCGTTTGGCCATAGTACACAACTGCACTTTAGTAGATGTGCACAAATTCAGGCCAGCCATGGTCACGCTACTAGGTTCCCTATGAAATTTGTAAACAAATTAATAATGTGCACTATAGAGCCATTCTTAAAAATAGGGAAGCTTGCCCGTTACATGCACAAAACAGGAAAAGAAAAATCGTTAAGTCCATTTCGGTTTCTTCTAAAAAAAAATAAGCCTCGATTTCCTCAAGGGGGGGGGGGGGCTACTTCTGAGACCAGGCGTGGGTTAAAAGCTGCAACCTAGGCGAGCCTTCTATCGCCTAGGGCAAAAGGAAAGAAAAATCTTTTATTCCCCTGTGTTGACTTAGTTACAAAAAGTCATTGAAATCGGAAGTAGCTTTTAAACTTATCTTCAAAAAACCTAATTAAGAAAAATGTGCAGTGCGTAGAGTAAGCAAGGCTCGTCTTAAATTCTGGCGTGTAAGCCTGTTGAACGCTTTGGGACTGACCCGTACGTTACGTTACTCCAGGCTTGGGAGAGAGAAAAAAAGGAAAACTAGGCCGTTTTGTCAACATTCCTCAAATTCCTCTGGGAGGGGGGAAAAAGAGGTGGTATGCTGGCTTGAGAGCAGAAAGAGAAAGGAGGGGTGTAGACTTTTAAAATTCCCCCGCGGCTGGCTTTTTGCAGCCTGAGGCTAGCAGACAATCTCCTTTAATTACTCTGTAATTAGGTGAAAAAAAGCACTAAACTAATTAAGGTAACCTATTATCCCTGTGGTTTGTGAAGTTATCTACTTAAGCCTAATTTGGGATGCATGACTCTCGTACAAAGAAACAAGAGCCAGAGTGTGAGACCCCGCGTTATTGAGACGCCTTAAAAAAAATGTCACAGGCGTTTCCAGCCAGAGTGTGAGAAAAAAATGATTTTATTTTATGTTATTTTTACCTTTTTGGCGGCTTTTAAGAACCCCTTCGTATTTTAAATAAAAAAAAACCTTGTCCTGCTCTCAAAAACCTGTTAGCAGCTGTTTGAAAAAGAGGAAGGGGAGTCCCTACTTTGGACCACTTCCAGCACAGAAGTCTCAGGCCCTTCGTTTTCCTCATGGAGCTGCCGTACTACAAGGGATTTGGAGAAAGATTCCATATTCAGAGATTTAGACAAATTTTGTTGGGGAAATAGGAACTGTCTAAAAGCTTGGATTAAATAATGCAATGGGATACAAATAGAGCCTCTGCTTCTCAATTACTGGTGCGTCCTGTGGGTTGCTGCCTCAGTCTGCCCATCATGAACCCTGCCCATTCTCGTCCCTGACTTACACTTTCCTTCTACCTCGTTTCCGTTAACTATTTCTTTTCTCTCTCTCTCCCTCTCTCTTTTTCCTCCTTCCCTCTCTGTCTCTTTCTCTCCTTTCCTCTCCCCGTTCTAATGGCATCTCCAAGGTCTAGGTAGGAGATGGGAGGGAATTCTATTTTTCAGTTGCTCCTAAGAATCTCCTTGTTCCAAATTAAATTATCTTATGGTTCCAGCCAGGGCTTACTTGCAGGGGGAGGGGGGGGAAAAGGCTGCCCTAAGCCTTTTTAGGTGCAAAATCGTAAGGAATGATGTTATCACTTGGTTTTTTTTTTTTTTTTTAATTGCTAGCTCGCTGGGCTATGAGTACAAAAATGCTAGCTGTCTTTTCAGAGCACATAGTCGGTCTGAAAGGGGTGGATGTTCAGTTCACCCATGGGACCGGCCGTGCTAAAAAAAGTATTTCTCAAACGCCCTGTGATGATTTCTTCTTCTCATTTTGGGTGATTTTTACTGCCTCTGGACATATTAACAGGCAAATACGTGGCTTGCCACCTCTCCCTTTTTGAGGGCTAGAAACTTAATCTTTGGGATGTTAAAGTCCTGCCTTTGTCAGAGGGTACTTTCTTGAAATTTACATTTGTTGCATTCAATATCAAAATCAGGTCTCCTTATGGCAACGTGCCAATCTTGCCACAGGGTTCCTTAACATAGGGCACAGAAGCTGAATTAAGTTATGCCCATCTACCTCCTTGTTAAAGGTTTATTAGTATGCTCATAAATTCTCCAGCATACCAAACGGACTCACACTCAATTAATTACACATCAAGCACGCCCAACAGTTGATACTAAGATTTGATTTCCCTGCTTTTGACTATTAATAGTTCAGAAATAACGTCCCTACCTGTCTCCTCATGTGGTGCACAGCAACCCTTAGTTCTGTTTAGAGCTTCCATATCCAAGGAGTTGGGCATTGGCGTAGCGGGATGGAAGCACCTCCTGAATGCTTGAATAAGGCAATTCAGAAATGCACATCTCCTGCCCAGCACGTCCTGTCCTCTCAAGGCTCCGCGCTCTCCCCGAGTTCCCTCAACTCTATACGCATCCATCCCCACTTCTATCCTGCCGCCCGTCCTTCTATTACACTTCCTCTTCCCATCTGTCCCTTTCCATACTACCTCAGTCCACTGTCCTGCCTTCCTGCTACCACACTTCCTTTCTGTCCATTTGCCAACCATTTCTCCTCATCTTTTCCTCCATCTATTCATTTCTTTAGTTCACTATCTTGCCTTTGCTTCCATCATCTTTCAAGTTTCCTACCCAATGTTACTAAAAACGCATTCCTCAGATACCCTGTGATGTTTTCCTTGTAAAATGTCCCTTCAGCTGGTAAATCTTTTGTGTGACCAACCAGTCACAAAATACATAGGATGTTGTTTATCCATGAGTACTCAAAAGTACTTTTCTCACTGCCCATTTTTCCCCTGGTTTTATTAAAATTGCTGGAGGGGTCTTCTAGTTGGCAGAGTATTTAGTCTCTATATTACTTAAATAAGCACGTCCTTATGAATTCACACGCCTCTTGCTAGCAAGTCATAATTGGTCTGCCCTCCTTGAGGGCTAGAATCTTAATTTGAGATGGCAAAGTCCTGCCTAATCCTATTTAGAGGGGCCCTTCTTAAAACTTACTTTTGTTCCATGTAATACTAAAATCATTACTTCTGGTGGCAGAATTCCAATGTTACCACATCACACATAAAAAGGGG